>JAPTHA010192682.1:0-11699 GCA_029814585.1 Gymnapogon annona | reverse complement strand
AAAGACTTTAGATTGCTTCACTTCTCTCCCATGGCAGTTTCAAATCATGCATTGAATTTTGCTTACATTTCAACTTATAGATACCATGCAGGAGGTGAAGCCACTTTTGCAACCTATTGGTTTTAATCCAGGTGTATGTTCTTTTATGTTCACATTGTTGCATTGATGTGAGACACTGACATGGTGAAGCTTATAGGATGATCTATACTCTTGGGAGTCTCAGAATTTCCCTGGTTAACGTCTGTCAACCCTTTAATTGAATGGAGTAATCCATAAGAGGTTGGAGTTTAACCTCAGTTCCACCTCAGTGCCCTTCCTGGGTTATATTGAACAAATAGCCACTTTGACATTAACCAAGCTCATCCACAAGCCTCCACCACTACATCAGAGATCTCTCACTCACCACGTCAGAGATCCCTCACTCAGAGTCTCCATCGCTGCCTCAGATCTCACATAAACCTCTCAGCCACTCCTGGAAATGGTCAATTTGTACAATAAACCCTTCAAACTACATGTTCGGTGTTGGTCTCCTTTGGGTCCAGAGAAAATCAATACAGTTTGGCTATGCTGTTGTAACAGCTTACACTGTCATGTACTCTCTTCTTTGTGACACTGTTGGAAGAAATATGTTTTCTGTTGTTGCAGCATATGCACCAAGATTGTGTGAATTTGTTTACAGGTGAGTCAGTTGCTGCTAATGATTTCCTACTGTGAGCACCATCACTTAGTTGGTTAAAGTGCCTGTCTAGTAAACAGGAGATCCTGGTTTCAAATCCCAACAGTTCCACAATTTCCCAGCTTGGCATAAATAAAGTATATCTATTGATGACACCGTGTTTGTTGTTGACATGAGTAAGTCACCCCAGCATTTTTCAACAAATGCCTTTAATCACGCTGTGACAAACTCAATCACGAGTCTTATCTTGAAAGGGATCCCACAGCATTTTACATTTGTTTTCACAATATTTTAGTTGGTTCCAGATACTTGAAATCATTGATTAAAACATTGTAATGTGTTGTATCTGTTACACTCAAACACTGGTTATCACACCTTTGTGCTTGTGGATTCACAACGCTATTGTTTCTAAGAAGATGAGGTGGGAAGATTTTTACTTGAAATGATGAATAAAAGATACCGTGGTCAATAGAAATGACGTGAGATCAAAGGTGAATGTTAAAATGGCTGACACAGCTCATTATCTGTGTGTTATCCTCTCTTCTATTTGAGCTACATACATGGAGCACAGCTATATAAATCATATAAAGATAAATCTGTCAATAGGCGGAAAGAATTTATATTGTCCTTTATCCATATGGCCTGTCACACAAACAGTTGTTTTGATGATTCCCCCCTATAGTATGTGTCAGCCTGTGCTGCCTGAATAGACAGTGACAGGCAGTGTGTGGGATGTCCCTTTGATGATGAATCTGGCTTCTTAGCAACCGCTTATTGCAGCAACAGTTAAAAGAAAGCCTAAAAACATCATCATTAACATTCCTAATGCAACTGTTAGCATTCTGGTCACTTAAACCATTGGATTCCTATTTTACAAAAGACATACAGATGTGTTTATTAATAATTCTAGCACCATTAGCCTTATTAGTCACTTGTACCTTTTCCCTGCAAGTTAAAAACTACATCTTTACTAGCATGTAGTTTTAATGGTAGGTAATTAAAACTGCATCTTTTGAAGTCTGTTATAGATTCTATATTTTACTACAGATAAATGGTAAATAAGGTACATTTTAAGATATAATTACCATTAAAGAAGGATGAATTAGCATAAAATATTTCCTACATATCTGACAAAAACAGCTAACTCACAGCCATATCCCCACACCTGTCTTTTTTGAATGGAGCCATAATTGGCCGTCATTGTGTTTCTTATTATGGCAAAATGCCAGCTGCTTGAAAAAGATGTTCTCTGTTCTATTTCCTCAGTAGTACATCAGTTTAAAACCAGACCAGAGTCGCAATTAAGATAATGTCAGGGAAAATTTTATGCTCCTTTTCTTTTTAATTATACACAAAAGACAACAGCACCAGAAAAACTGTTCAATTATGTGTTATTTTCACCTTTAACCTGTGACTGTTTGGTTGCATTAGCCTCATTTAGGCATGTAACCCTACCAAAAGTTTTTTTCATTATCATAATGCATTATAATGGATAATTTTATGGGAAAGTTTCCACAGACTATCACCCATGTCAGGTTATATAAAGGCCTTTGTGTCCCTGTAATGTTGCTTGGACATTAAAAAATGTAACACTCACATTTTTTAGCAAGTATGTCAGTGTTACAAGTACTTAGGCCCTGAGGCCAGAAATGCGCATGATACATGAAGGCTTAGGGTATCGTGCACATTTAACTGTTTGCTTCTGTGCTTTATTTATTGGAAAGAAGCACAGCTGGGCAATAACTGTGTCTGTTTGAAATGAGAAAACTCAGTTGTAAAATGCACTGTGTTTTCAGCTGAAATAAATCACATATTCAATCTTGCTTCACCTGTATTTGCAAATGGCCATCATCTTTCTTAGTTTTTTCCCCAGTTTTTTTAAATGTAGATTTTAACTCCATTAACATTATAAGCCCATTAAAGTAAAGCCACTGCAGGTTTTTGATTAGATTTCGCCACAGGGCTCTTGAACTGCACAGCAATATGTATAACTGGTAATTAATTCGCTAATTGTAGTCATCCCTACCGTCCAGAGGAGTCAGAGATTCCACACGGAATGCTTTTACAGAGACACGGAAGTAACTGTAACCAGGCAACGTCGTCGTTGCCATGGAGGCGGCGCTTGTCTCCGGCGACATTTGTAAATACTGACTTAGCATAAAGAATAAAACAAAACAAAACATTACGTAGATAACTTTATAACAAGTCTGAGTTTGAATGCGTCCGTTAAAATAGTTCAAAGATATCGGCGGCAAAATAAAGGAAACAAGTTTGCCTTGAATGTTAACTTGAGCTAACTTTAGCTGACCATAGCTGAATTGAGTCGGAGGAGGGTGAGGGTTAACTTTCGCTCAATGGAGTCGGAGGAGTCTGAGGGCACTGGCGTTCATCGATGGATGAACACCAGTGGTAACGATACGTACGTATTTCTCACCCCCATGGTAAGTACTGTAGCAATCGCACAGCCGGTCGCGGGGACTGAACTGTGTGCTGCAATGTGCATCATGGGGGTTCATTGTTTTGGGGATGAATGTTGTTATTGTGATTCAATTTAAGGTAACAGTGCTGTTAGTGTTTGTGTTCTATTGTGTTTTAATATTTCAGTTGGCCTAGTCAGTTTAGGAAAAGTGTTATGTGTTGGTACTGTGAGTGAGAAGTATAGTTTGTTTGATCTTTTCCTGTCATTATTCATATTATGGTTCATGAAAATGTTAAAATGAAAGCACCCACTGTGCAGAAAGAAACCAAAATTCTCCTCTGAGTGTCAGCCTTCCACGCAGCTCGCAACAGTACCTTTACCATTGCTTTACTGTCTTTAGATGTGATTGTCAACAACCTCCACTTTTGTGGAAAAATAAAACTTACAAGTCCAAATCCGACTTTCTAGTTGGTGTTTGAACAGAGTGACCTATATCTCGCTTACTGCACCACAGGTGACCTATTTGAGAAACACTTTTGCAGGTCAACAGCTGCAAACTGCACCTGACAACAATCAAGTCTCCTGTATCAGAGAGAGCCCAGAGGGTGAGTTGTGACATGGAATCCAAAAGTATGACAGTTGAAAGTTGGACGTTCGCGTTCTAAATTGATTGCATTTGCTGACCCCCCCTCCATGCACACGCACGCACACACACACATACACACATACATAACAGGCAGAGTTTCAAGATGTCGCAAAAGAAACAAATATAAATGTCACACAGATGAACCCTGCTGATAATACAGGTAAGTTTGAACCAGTTTGTTAATTAATTGTTCTCACACACTAAGTCATCCAAATGTAGTCATTGTTGTTGAAGGTTTTTTTCTTTATTGTGTCCGTTTTAGACAAAAAGCCGCACACATATGGCCCTAGACAGGTTGTTCATACGCTTCCTATGTCATCATTTGCAAGTGGCTGCACTGAATATCCAGTACAAAATCAAATTCTGTCGATGAGTAGCATACAGAGCAGTTGGACTCCAAGTGCATATGGAGGGCAAGAAAATAAAGACAAATCCAGGAGGCTGACCCACAGTGCAGGGATCACTCGCTACTTATCCCTTCCAAAACCATTAGGGAAATATGGTATGTACCTGACAAATGTGCATGAATTCTAAACTTTTTCACATATTGTACCACACTAATAATTTGGTCTGATTTCCTTGTCAGGTGATTCACGAAAGTATAAACCTAAGGTATTTCCCGGTTTTCATTTCACACGGTTGCCTTGTGATAGCTTTGCATCAAGTTTTCAACGAATTGACTTGGACAGGTAAGAGTGAATGAAGTGCTTTGTTGCACAGACAATGGTCAGTTTCTCATGTTATGTCACATCATGTTGTTCTTTTTTAGCTCTAAAATATCTTTGTGTTAGTAATCTATATTAAAACATTTAATTTATATATCTTTATCTGTAGTACACAGACGACTTTTTATAAAATGGTAATTACTCCAGATGGCCACTAGGGAGAAGCAGTGTGCCTTAAAAATAACCACTCCATGCTCAGTGTCGGCTAATAAAAAAACGGCCTGGTTTTCTCTAGACAAACAAATCAACCAGTCTTAGTTTTTTTTCCCTTCTTTCTCTTAATCATTCAGGCACTGTCTGGAAGAATGCCCCAAGCTGGACTTTATTGATGAGCTTCAACTTCTCAATCTCCAGCACAATCTAATAACAAGAATCCAGTATTTGTCACAATTGCAGAAGCTTGTTTTCCTGAATCTCTATGACAATCACATCTCTGAAATGACTGGTATTGAAGCTCTCTGCTCTCTCCGGATTCTCATGCTGGGGAAGAACAGGTTGGTTGGGTTGAGATCTATATATTCAGTGCAGTATATATGGACGCAGGTCATACAGTGCAGTAGTAGTAAAATAAGCAACACATAGTAGGTACAATAGTGAGTATAGGTAATTACTGATATCCAGCCAACCAGCCAGCCAACCAACCAACCGTTTATCCAGGGCGAGGTTGCGGGGGAAGACACTTTCTCCAGTTCTTCTGGAGGGACGCCAAGGCCTTCCCAGGCCAGCTGAGAGAAATAGTTCCACCAGCGTGTCCTGGGTTTTACCTGGGGTCTCCTCTCAGAGGGACATGCCCGGAACACCTCCCTAGGGAGGTGTCTGGGAGGCATCCAAAACAGATGCCTGAGCCACCTCAGCTGATTCCTCTTGATGTGGAAGAGTAGCTGCTCTACTCCAAGCTCCTCCCTGGTGACCAAACTCCTCACCCTATCTTTAAAAGTGTGCCCACCCCCCCTGCGGAGGAAACTCATTTCAGCCGCTTGTATCTGGGATCTTGTTCTTTTTCAGGTGAGAGTAGAAACGAAGATCGACTGCTAAATTGAGAGCTTTGCCTTTTGGCTTAGCTTCCTCTTCACCACAACTGACCAATACAGCAACCGCATCGCTGCAGATGCTGCACCAATCTGCCTGTCGGTCTTGCGTTCCACTTTCTTTATATAATGATAAAAAAACATTTTTCCCAGCCACTGAACAACCCCTACTAATTAGAAAATGTATAACTTCTACAATATGGCAGTATATGCATATATTTAATGCCTTTTAACGTTTTCTTTTCGTTGTTGCTTAACATTCTCTCCGATATCCTGCAGAATTCAAAAGATAAGCTCCCTGGAAAGTCTGGCCCAACTGAATATCCTGGATTTACATGATAATAAGGTCAGTCACTGTCTTTAATGCTTCAACTTATCTGTGGCACCATATATAACATGTAAGTCCTGTTAATATTCCTGTCTTTACGGTCACTAGAAGGAGACTATGATTTGAGCAGTAGTATTTTAGTTTCCAGGCATGACAGCAGGAGACCAAGCAAGAAAATTCAACTTGTCACACTCATTCAAAACCCTTGGTGTAGTTAGTTCACTGGCCTATACAGTGATGTCTGTTCAAGCCCAGGCATTCATTATAAGCAAAAAAATAACCTCAGTTTTAGGGGACAGTCACTTTCATTTGTATAGAACAAAGAATTGAAAACCGCCCGAGCTCACAGGTTCTTGTCTGGAGTCCACTCCCACAGACCACTCAGTGACCCTAATGTAATTTATTCAACAGACACCAGTGTGTTAATAGTTTCAGGGTTGGGAAAGGTTTTGCTCTCAAGTATGTTATGTAATTTTCTGTTTTATTTGAGTCTAAATCTATTATTGGAAGCGTTTACTCAGCCTGCACAACATAACTCATATTAAAAACCTGCGAAATTATCTAAGTAACACTGATGTCAACTGAGGATTTTAGCAGCTCCTAGAAAGGGAACATAGAATTGAAAAGCTTCCCTTGGTCAAATTAGTATTTTTGCCAGCACGCATCCCACGCTTCTTTTCAGAGGGCGACACCAACGGTCCTTCCTTTTTAATTTTGGCTGCTCTTTACATGATTTGGATTCCCAATCACTATTCAGCAGATGACCATGCTTTTGTGCTGCTACAGAGGATGTTTTGTTGCCCAATCCTATAGTTGTGTTTTCTTAATACAAATCTACAATTACTAATTTCCTTTTGACACTGTGATGTTAAATGAGCGTCTTAACCAACAGACATTTTGGAAGCGGCTGTTGTCAGTCACAACCACATTTTGCTCCGAGGTGGTCATTTACTGGCAGATGGTGTCATAAAGCAGATGATAATTCTGTTATTCTACTCAGCACAGGTGTGTTTTCACTCACTAACCTCATTTAAATGGAAACAGCTGTGTTCGCCGTATTCGAAACACAAGTATATCAGAAGAATTATTGAATATGCCTTTATTAGTCCCCAGAGGGGAAATTTAAAAAACAGCAGCTTAATACAAAGAGTAGAAAAAACAACAGAGCAGAACAGATACACAACAAACTGAAATCCTGCACAACATGGACAACAAAGACAAAGACAGTATACATGATTGAAGTCCCAGAGAATTACATCTTGATAATCATAAAATCAGTGAAATCAGCAGCATTTCCATTAATACTAGAAATGGTTATTGAGAGAGAGAGAGATGTACTTTGGCAGAATACTTTGTAATGTTCTAGACTAAAATTTGTTTATTGAAAATGACTGTCATTGACCATATGCAAGGCAGGCCTGTGCCCGTGCACGTCTGTTTTGTTTACGTCAGGAATATCACAGAATGTGCCTCAGATATTAAGTTTGCATTTCAAGGGGAATGTGTTCCCCTTGTTGTTCAACCTCTGAAGAAGCTTAACAACTCTTTTTGTTAGGTGTCACCAGTACCATGTGTTGATTGATGACCCTCATTCACTTCCACTATTGTACAAGGTTGAATGAATCTTGACAATTTGTTCATCCCTTGTTTTCATGGTAGTATTTAGATTGCATGTAATGAATGGCTTTAATTGTTAGTTTCCTTTGAAATGCTATGCCACTGTTCGTCCAGATCAGGGCTCTGCCACCATTACTATTCAATGGTTGAAAAATAAATCTGGAAGCACAAAAGCACTTGAGCTATTTAAATGCATATGGAATTTATGACACACAAAAATTTTTACTGTGGCATATTACCCCCCATTTGTTGACGTGGATGATGTATGAAGGTGTTAAAAGCAGTTACGTTCATACACTACAAGACAACATTCACAACCCACAATGATCAGAGGAAACAGACAAAAAAGAATAAACAGGTACAATGACAAAAAACAACACAAAGAAGACAAAAAACACAACAGGTACAGTGACAAAAATAAATAAGTGAAGGTCAGGAATCACAGACACATACTTTGATGTCTGACTTACGACGTCCTACAAGCCCGCCTTAAGCACTTCTTAAGTGAAGTGACAGTGTGCACATGGAGTTGATGCAATGCACTAAAACTGAACGACAGCAGAACAGTGACATGTTGTGCAGGAAAGAGGACTATAAGAAAGTCAGTAAGGAATTATATTAAACAGCATTCAGAGGAAAAAAAAGACTTGGCGTGTTTTAACAGGTCAAATGCCCACATGTGGTTTATTTCAGGGACTTAAACCTGTAGGAACCCTGATATTTTATCTCTAACTTATAACTACTATATTGTTGTGGATGTTATATTATTGTGTAATACTGGAAGTCATTGTAAAAAAAGAAATTACCCAGTATATGTTGTGCTGACATCCTCATACACCCCTCACATAAACTGAGAGCAGAAATGACATTATACACAGGTTAATGGTCACTGGAAATGTTATTGAAGGATCACTATGACAGAAGCCCCTGAGTATTCGTTGTCACAGAATGGAGGGGGTAGAAACGTAAAATCACCAGTGACTGGACCCAAAATACTTATGATTATTATTTATGATTTTGGAGGTAAAAAAAACATTGATGGCTTGTATGTGTGTTGAGTAACTGTCACACACATTGCAGCTGCAGAAGAGTTGACAGTGAGAGTAGTAAAACCTGCTGTAGTGGTTTGTAGCAGATGCATTGGATATGGGAAAGAAAACCATCCTCTCTGGTTTTTTATCTCAATTATACCCCAGAAACATTTAGAATCTCAAATGGTGATGTTCATGGATTGAACAGAGTCACAGACCATTCCCCTCAGATGTTTTACTCTCTATTCTCGTTGACCACTTCTGGTGACTTAGATTTCCTATTTGTATAATTTTATGGGTCTATGTACATTTCTTTCAGATTACCAGAATAGAAAATATGTCTCACCTGAGCGAGCTGAGAGTATTGAACTTGGCAGGAAACAACCTGTGTCGAGTGGAAAACCTTCGCGGCCTTGGCTCTTTGACAGAGCTCAACCTGCGAAACAACTGCATCTCTGATTTGGTGAGAAGCTTCTTTCACTTCAGGTGTCGGCTAAGTTCTAATTTTGTAGGAGAAAATATATTGAGAGGACATGGTGATATCTATTCTTTTTAAAACTGCATATAGGAACTGTAGGTATAGTATAATTCAAATTGAATGTGCTGCACAGGTTAAAACCTGTGCAACACATTCAGTGTTGATGCAAACGACAGATGATGCTGATTTGTTCACTTTTGTTGCAGAGTTGATGTACTTACTGAAACATCCAGTGGTTTCCAAGTGCTTAGGACAGTGTTTGGTTCAGGTGTGTCATCTGCACTGGTGAACTGTTGTAAGCTGCCAGTAATTTAAGTGCTCCATTAATATGACTTCTGGGATATGTTACGATAAGCCTTTAATATCTGGCGAGGAGAAAACATACATCTTTATACACACAAACATGAACCACCACAATAAACAAACATATGTACATACAACACTAGCATAAACCACAGCAATGGATAAACATACATACCAAAGCAATAAACAAAAATATTGATGCATACATACCACGGCAATAAACCCCATACATAAACATATGTCTATATATACGCATACATAGACCACAGCAGTAAAAGTGAACACACATCTATACATGCATAATAGAATGACACCACAGCAATAAACAAACATACATCCATACATACGTTACATCTATACATTAATACACGCTAGCATGAAACCACAGCAATACACAAACATACATCTGTACATGTGTTACACACACACATAAAACACAATAAACCAAACATACGTCTATACAGACATACACACATAGACCACAGTAAAAAAAGAACACGCATCAATACATACATACACAAAACATAAACTACAGTGATACACATACATCTCTACATACATATACATAAATATGAACCATGGCAGTAAACATACTTTGAACCACACATAGAATAGAAAGTTACGTACACAAACGTGTACAGTACACCTGAAAATAATCTACACATAAATCTACAAACGAGGCCTATAATATATAGAAATTTATACATATTTAGTATATATCTATCCACATACAAACGTGTTTGAGTGTATTTATACGCTCTATATTTTCATATATGCATACACGTACACCCCGTATATACATGCAATACAGTACACTATCACAAGTACACAAAAATTATACAAATACACATCTATACACCCAATTTATGTAATAAACATATACAAAAAAGGACATACAAGGTTAACCAAAAACCACACCAGTAGATGTACATACAGGGAGACATATAATAAGCTGGTCAAGACAGCTTGTCCAGCCTATTCCTGTCCCTTACAGAGCATCCACAGCCCCCGTAGACCACCATGTTGAGGATTGTTGACGCTACTAAAGAGTCATAAAAAGTCCTCAACAGAGTCCTGCAGATACCAAAGGACCTCAGCCTTCTTAGCTGGTGAAGGTGACTTTGGCCCTTCCTGTACTGGGTGTCTGTGTTGTGCATCCAGTCCAGTTTATCGTTAAAGTGAACACCCAGGTACCTGTACTCCTCTACTGATGAACGGTTCGAGACAGACATCATGACAGTTGTGGAAAGGATTCCTCACATGAAAAAGGGGTTATTTTTTCATGCTATTACTTGGGAATAAGTGTTCTGATGGTAATATTTCCCATTGTGACAAAATGACAAATGCTAAAATAACATCAATTGAATCTTTGTTATAAAGTGTTTGGCGTAGTGTATCCATTGGTGTTACCCAGGGAGACATCACCCACAACCTCCCACCGACTTCTTGGCTTAGTGAAAGAGAAACTGGATATTTGAAACATGGAAATTCACTCCCTTTGGTTTGTATAGTTTAAATCTGATAAACAGAAGAGTGCATGCCAGAACAGGCCCCTTCATTTGTATGCAAATCCCCTAAGCCCTTTCCTACTTTTTGGGGTTGAAAACTAGACTGGAATCCAACACAAAACTCCTTCCCATCACGCAACCTCTCAAAACTGTGTCTCCAAGTTTTGAAAAAAACAAAACAAAAACAAAAACAAAAAAAAACCCAAAACGGTTCCAGTCCTAATTATCGGATGTACTGTTTTTTGATACACATGGGTGGAAAAATACTGCCTCTCAGCAGAGTCTGCAGTCTCTGTCATTAGCTATGTTTGCTGCCAAGTCCTTAAAACATCTACAGAGTAAAATAGCAACTTCCAGGTGTCTTGGGTTTTTCCATTAGATTCAAGCCAGCAAAAATAGTTGTAAGCGAATTTGAAATAAAGATTAAGATTTGGTACTATCTTGGACTCAGCCATGCAGTCCAAGATAGTATATTTATTTGACAGGTCCACTCAATACAGTCAGACATAGTCATGGGTTTGCAGCTGATGTGATGCAAATGTTTATAGCTAATGTTAATTTGCAACTCCCGTCTCTGGCATGGTGTTCTTTTAAGTTGTGTATTGTAATCAGAGTTTTTTCATATTGTAGTCATAAATTGTTTGTTTAAATCCATGATACATCTGTAAGCTCTGCAGCGTATTGGGTGAGCTGTAACTGATAACTCAAAAGTGATTAATTACATAGCTACTTCTGACAGAAATGCTGCGTACATGTGCTCTCAGATGGGTCTTTCCATTGAGAAATCCTATGGCACTTAGTAAGTAATGTGTTTTAAATTTTTGGCTGAAGCAAATGAGGCAACTGATAACCCAAAATAAATCTGGAAAATACAAAAGTGCAAGATTGCTGAAGTGAATCCAAAGCCATGAGTGGCTGCAGTGCAAGGTGACAACAAAAA
>JAPTHA010192603.1:0-11705 GCA_029814585.1 Gymnapogon annona | reverse complement strand
TTCTATGACATTTCGTTACCAGATTCATTGTGTGTGTCTGTGTAATGACAACAAAGGAAGTCTAAGTCTAAGTCTAATGCCAAATGGTATTGGAAAAAAAATTGAAAATAGATTGAAATTATCTAGGAAACTTAGAATGTAGTGAGTGCAGTATTCTATACTCAAGATACACAGACCTAAAAAGCATTGAGCACAAGGCCAAAACTGCATGGACCTCAACCACAGATGAGGTTCTGTTAAATCCTGTAAATTGAGCAGAGATGTTGTTCAGCTCAAGTGCACTAGAGCAGCAGTATTTTTTTTGAATGCCAAGTAAGAATGTGCCTGGGTCATATGACGAGTGGTTACGGATCCAGTATCACACAAGTTTATGTCCTGTCAGAAAGGAAGGTAAACGGTGTTTTTTTTTTGTCATTTTTAAAACATTCCACTTGAGTTGTTTCCTATTGTTTCCTTTCAAATAAAGTCCAATGCCTTAATTTTGTCTATATTTAGAATGAACTGATTATGAGCTATTTTATACTTGCTCTCCTGTGATGATCCTTTCACAAAAGTGAATGTTCAGTGGTTGAGTAAGGAGTATTACACACTCGACTCACAAGTCCATAACGATCATCGAGGCCCTGAGAGAGGCTCCATGGGTCAGCCGGGTATTGGACCTTGGAGGGATAATTAACAGGTTCACTGGTGTGAGCAATACGTTCAGTGAATACACACAGTTAAGTCAGCATTTCCAAAGAAGGTCAGAGCACGAGCAGTGTACCCCAAAATATCAGGCAGGAAGTCCACTAAAATAAACCCGAAACAAGTAGAATGAGGTTAGATTTGATTAGATGCCTTTATTTGTCCCACTAGGGAAAATTCCAGATCACAGCAGCTAAACACAGAGAGTAGAATAGAAAACAGAGTAGACAGATATACATCAATTTAATTATTGTACAACACAGAGTATCCATGACTGAAGTCCCAAGAGATGATAATGAGGGACTGTGGATGTGTCGTCTGGAGTTGAGAGAGAGGTGGTGCGAATGTGTGAATGAATATCGGTTTGAATGAATATCGCAGTCCAATAATTACATATCACCCTCTTGTATATACTGAACATTAACAGAAAAAAAACAATTTTAAATCATTATTTAATGCTTATTTTCCTAATGAGTGTGGTTCAACCCATATTAAACCAGCAGTCCTGAGCCCAACTGCAACTGATAGGTGAATGTGAAGGCTGAATTCAATACACCAGGAGGATTTATCAATGTTCTTTAGATTTCAGCATATAACAGACACAGTTCTAACCAAAAAATAAAACGGAAAATGTCATTTCCAAAGCAGCCTAATTAAAGCTGCCAAACCTACACAAAGATATAAGCTGTAAAACCTTTTGGTTGTCGATATTAACAAAAGAACATTACATGCAGCACAATAAGGCCTGTTAGGCAGAATGGAGATATTTTCAATCCAAAGTATACTAGCATGCAGGTTTATGTGCACCGGTGTGTTGAACTGTGGGGTGCGGAGATGTGCTCCAAATACTGGTGTAATAAACTTACCTCTGACGTCCTAGATCATTCCTTTACTTTGTTCGGAAATTCCTTCTGTTTCTGCACATGACATTTCACACTGTGGCAACATGACCATATTCTTAATCTGTTGCTAGGTAACCCACTTCAAGGATACTGTATGTCCCGTTGTATAACTCCCCTTACTGGTAGTCATATTGCAAGAAAATAAATATTCATATTCAATATTCATCCTTATATTCAAATAAATACCTGAATATTGTAAATAATCTTGTTTTCCATGTAAAGATACTTACACGGTGTAGATTTAGTGCAGATATCTCAATGCATTTTTCAGACTATAACAATGCAGCAAAGACGCTTCACCATTTGACCTTTTAATTGTACCGTAGGTCATTTTCACCCTTTTTCAATAGGCTTGTACTCCATGCCCAGAGGCATCTAGAGTATAAATTTGTTACAGATATCTCCATTCATACTTCAAATAGAACTAATTTACAGTGATTTACACTAATTTAAGCTAACATACCCTGAGTTGTTCAGAATAAAATGCTGTTTAAATTTCATGCAATAATAAATTCTTCTGCTTCTTATAATGTACTTAAAGGTTGTGAATAGACGTGTAAATTAGAAAATTGGTCTTCAATTTGAAAAATCTATAATGGCTGAATTATTATAATTTTTTTTAAAAAGGATGCTGTTTCAAACAAAGCCTAACACATGCTTGTTAGCCTCATACTATTTCCATGAAGACGGTAGAGGTTTAAGTGGTTCTCAACTTGGTTTAGTTGTATCTGATTTATATTCTCAGTCTCAGTCGTCAAGGAAACATTTCTGTTTGCTTAGACTTATTCAAAAGTGGACATCCTTTCTGCTTATTTTTCTCGCCAAATTACTCTTCAAGTTATCCTGGAACACAGACCAGAACATTATGGCTTATTTACTTCTTAATTTCCTAATTATCGCTGCAGGCGCTTGGAGCATTAACCGAGGACCTCACTTTTATCAATATGATAAACGAGGTGATTTTCTTGTTTTACCAATTCAACAAACTCAACACCCAATTAAGCTGATCTGACCCTGTCATAATTGGATATGGAAGAGGAAGGTGCCTCCTCAAGCACTATCTAATTGCATAGAGGGATTTTTGCCATTCCAGCAGTGTTCTATTGATCTAGGTAGGTATATTGATGTTGGTTATTACTTCTTGTACAGGATCTTATCAGCTCAAAAGATAAGTTGGATTTCAAAATGCACCAAAGCAAGTGTAAATCTGGCCGGGGTTAGGGGTCAGCGACGGGGTTAATGGCACTACTTTGCGGCATCTAATTTTGTTAATGGGAGGTTGTTTCCCAGCGACATAAAAAAAGAAAGTGTTAGGGTATTCTTTGTGAGCTCTCTGGCAGATAAAGCACTCTGATGTCTAGGATGCTCAATAATATTTTAGTATCAGGACAAGTGAGTCCTGGGTCAGGGTGGAAGACTGCCTACTCCTCCGCCTTTACATCTTCAGATTAAGTGGCTCCAAAAGCATCACCCGTATTTATATATGTAGTTCTTTTCTGGAAAAACACAAGTGAGGAAGTAGACTATTGTCAGTTAAATTATGCACTTTAAATGCATACAGCCCATGGCAAAAGCTGACTAATGTGGTAGTTTCTTAAGATTCAAAGACTTAATTGTCCATTCACTAGATACATAGGATTTACAGAATAGTGAGTTCCTCTCTGACCTTGTTAGAAAAAAGAATAAATTAATGAATTCATTCATTCATTTTCTGAACTGGCTTTATCCTTTGCAGGGTCAGTGTAATATGAGTTTTTAAAAATCCTCTTGGTTAACCTATTGTGCACGTCACCACATGCAGTAAAAGACAAAAAGAAAAAAAAAACATCCATCCTAAACACTGCTCAATCTGACTGAAATGAATCTGAAAAAAAAAAGAAAAAGAAACCCAATCCAATCTGGACAACTTTTAAGGCCACGTTTTACATTCAAATCCAAGAAAGTTGTGCACTAGTACTTGTGTGTATCTTCACCCAGGTTATTAACATCTCATCCAACAACATAAAGAGGCGATGGTGATTGGATCCGTGCAGATCTTCCACCTGGTAGGGCTTATAAAAGGGACATGAATGGGATGGGCACAGGAGACTCCAGAACGGCCAGGAAATGGTACCCTGGACTTGGACACGGAACTCTTGACAAAACTACGAACGGGACTCTTGACAGGACTGGGAACAAGACTCAGACCGATAGGACTAGACACAGGACACTGACAGACAAAATGAGAAAAACCTATTGCTTGACAGGATTAGCAAGAGGTGCATCCTCTTGCTAGCAGGAAGCTGACAGGACTAGAAACAAGACCTTGACGGGCAACGGGAAAAACAGGTCTCTTGATTGGCAGGATTAAACATAGGACACAGACTGATAGAACCAGAAACAGGATAAGACTAAAGACTACAAGGACACACTTACAAAGACTAACAAGGTTAATGGATAAGAGGAATAAAAAGAAAACAAAAGGAATACCTGTGAAATGACTGGACTGGTACCTGGAAAACTTAAGTACCCAAGTGCTGGGGAATGTATTTACTAGGGAACATGGGCACTAACTACAGGGGATTTCCTTTAGATGAGACTAGAACCGGAAGCAGACATGAAAAACCAGCAAGGGAAGATGAACACATTGTATAAAAGAAAAGGAAAAACGGCCCCTGTATCTGAGACTGTGCCTGTATGTGGCTGGATTGTACTGTCACAGAATGAAACGACAGGGCTAAAAATACATGTATTAACAAATAAGAAGGCAAAGAAAAACACACAACCCAGGGGAGAATCAGTTCGAGTCCTTAAAGAGCCCAAATGGCAACGAGAAAAGTTTGGGTTATTGAGAGGTAAAGCAGACAAACAATCCAGCATCACTTGACTGCAATCACCCACCTGAAGTACTGCTGCTAAACAGAAGCAGACGGGAACAGACAATGACAGATACCAGGATGTAAACACAACATCAGTGCAAATAGAATATGTCAGAATATGTGCATATCAGTTATCATCATCATATCAGATAAAGTATCCATCCACATATCCATTAGGCTTGTGTCAACTAGCACCACTGCCCCGCCCACACGTAATTCGCCATTGATTTTTCCAAACTTATTGATCGTATTAGTGTGTATCTCAGCCGTGCTTCTCACTAAGAGCGAGTGAAGCACAAACAGCTGACATTTTTCACCATGCAAACTTGTGAACTTTCCTCTCTCCGTCATAGATGATATCCCCCATCTTTTTTTTGTTTTTTGTACACTGATCACCAGTGGCCACCCTGCTGTTCTGTCCACTTCGTCCTCGCTGATGAAAGCCAAAAAGCTTTTTAAGCAATCTGGTGCGTGTTCTGCTGTGGTGCCACAGAGCCTTTAATGTTCCTTGTGTCCACAATGGAGACAGCGTCTGTGCGTAATTGCAGTGTGCAGGCAGCTCCTTTGGTTTTTCTGCTCTGTTGCTGGCACAATCAGAGCTGCCTGTGCTGGGATACTCCCGGAGGGGGCACGTGGGATCGGGTAGACACTTTTTGGTAAACGGCTACTATTGAACCTATGTAATAACGCAAAGAGAAGCTGGCATGTGTAGGTGCATAAATCCCACCTTGTGCTGATGATTGGGCATTTATCTTGTATCTCCGGAGAAAAAGGAAAATTTGATCTGTCATCCAGGAAAACAAAGTGGTCAGTGGTACAGACACATGTTCCGGATCGGTCTCTGCTCTGCAGAGTAATTGGCACCGAGTTTGTGCACAAAGCAATGGCTCAGAGGGCTACTGGGGAAAAAAGTATAGTGCATGGCTGTAGACCATTAACAACCAGGTCTAAGAACACATTAACTCTGTAATATTACACCTTATCTAACTTCACGATAACGTATTGATATTTTTAGGCATTTATTCAAACGTAGACTTGGCAGAGGTTTATTTTGTGATTTGGTTTTCTTTTTTGTGAATCCTGCAAGCTCTTCATATCCATATGAGTATTTGACTGTTTTA
This sequence comes from Gymnapogon annona, assembly GCA_029814585.1. Classification (NCBI taxonomy): domain Eukaryota; kingdom Metazoa; phylum Chordata; class Actinopteri; order Kurtiformes; family Apogonidae; genus Gymnapogon; species Gymnapogon annona. Next base: position 6,140 of record JAPTHA010192603.1, on the reverse strand, counting down.
TTTCCATATTCGTATTGTTATTTGGCTCTTTTTTTCCCTAAATTCACATGGGAATTTGACTCTTGATCCAGGAACTGTCCAATGAATAGAACATGGACATTTGTGAATGATCTTAAACTGCAATGTCTGTAAAACATAATTTCATAAATTTTTTGCATATGGACAAAAAATTTGCCACTACAAAATACATGTCAAAAGCCAGATGTTAGAACTTTATACAAATCCTGCACTTTTATACACATTCATGTATTTCATATATTTGATTACATCCTGTTGTGATTAAATAAACGTTTGCTTAGTATTTGTGCATATTTCTGGTTAAAATTTTTAAGAAACAAAAGAAACCAAAAAATAGTATCTTATATCACTATACTGCTAACAAGATGATTATGATTCTAGTCTTGTCATTTGTGTGGTATGGTGGATTCTTGTCAGTACGCACCCCTTGTAGCAACAGAGGCAAAAGATGTCAACACCTGGTTAGCTCTGATGATGTGAAGCGTGAACACAACAATGCCTGAAACATAATGCCAGTACTGAAAATCCAAAACCAAGATTAACCTGCAGATGAAAACGATCAGCTTTTGTAGGCGGCTCCAAAAAAGTTTAGGTCTTTCAAGCTAATTTCCCTGTTTGTGTGACAAGAGGAAACAATTAAGGTTTCAGGTTTTATCTATGGCCATCTGTGTCTGCCAGCGGTACTTTGATGAACAGCTTGGATGTTAGCAAAGGCTCCAGGTGCCTATATTTTTGGAATAGAACATTCATTTGTTGTAACAGGCGGCTCTGGTGTATCTGTGATTTAGAAATGGCACTAGCAATTCCATAAAACTGACATTCACGCAAATGTTTCATGAACTTTAGTCTCACGTAACACCTGGCAAAACCTGGACTCTTAGAATATAGTGCACTGAAAAAAAACTAGGAAAACAAGTGCAGTGTTGACAACATTATTACTATTATCATTATTATTATTTACCTTAGACATTTCAGGTTCTTCAGTGTCATTTTTGCTCATAGCTAATTCATCCTGCAGGTCAGACTGGAACCTTAGCCACGGGCCACCGACACTGATTTAATACTGTCTTTTCAGGCTGTGTCCATGGAATGAGTAAAAGAAGAAGACACGCATCACATCGCAGTTTGATCATCACTCTTTTTTTTGGGTGGGATATCACTTGATCGATCGCTCCCTGGTACTATATCAGTCTCACACGGAGCATCTGGGCTAAAACAAAGAACAGACAATGTGCTTGTCATTGAGTTTCGCCGAAGGGCTGTTGTCTTGCTCATGTTTCAGACACTCGCCCTTCTTCCCCCTTGGATTTAGCTTAAGGCGTGTACCAGTAAGAGCTGATCTGAAAGCCTTTCATCAACTACACATTTGCACATTTCCTGAAGGAATGCGTGTGTTTGCATCTTGTAGGGTTTGTGGACTTGTGGTTAGATCTGACACAAAAGTAAGGAAAAGAAGGACTATTGTAAGTACCACGTTAACAAAAGTCACAACTGAATAAGCAGTGATGGTGGAGAGCGGGGTTAGTCAAACATGTTACTGACAGGAATTTTACTTTCAAGTTAATGAGATAATAATTGGGAGTGTTTGCTTAGATGGAAAACATTTGAAGAGTAGGGCTTAAGGCCTTCCCAGTTTTAATGTTAACAGTATAATTTTTGGAACAGTCGTGGGGAACGGTACCTCACTTGAAAATAGCCCAAATCGTTGGACAAATGGGGGCAAAATTCACGCATTGCAATGTCGATCCAAACAATACCCAATTCTTCACAGACCAGGGTGCACATTTTTGCATCAATAGAACGGGCCTATTTCCAATGCTCTGAGCCGAATTGGGGAATAAGAACATATACAAGGTCTGCTTTGACTGTTCAGTCTGGACCCTCTTTTTCCTTTTCTCCTTCCAAGCTGGCTTGCTGTCTTTTGCCTCTCTCCCCCCAGCTCTGCCTCCAACCCCTGGTTTGTGTGATTGTCTCAAGTCTCATCCACCTCTAATGCTGTCCTCCCATCACCCCACCTCCTCCCCCTCTCTCCCAGCCACTCTCTCATCACTCTCCCGGGGGGGTGGGTCATTTAGTTTTTAGTGCTAGATAAAGCCTATATCTGTGGGTCTGCAGGGAGTCTACTCTGCAGACGAGTAATGATCCACACACACAAGCACACACCGCGTACATTAACATGGGTGTTTGAGTCTAGACGTGTGCTCGATTGGATCTCTGTCTTCTGTAGATCTCTAACAGGTCCAGGAATAGGGTGGGGCAGATGCTTAAAAAGCACCGCAGAGACGCTGTGCAGAGTTCATACTTCAGAGAGGTTTACGTCAGCATAGGCCTCATTTCTATGCATGAAACATTTAGACTTTTCCAAGATAATAGAATGCATGATAATTCCCACTATAAAAAAAAATTTTCTTCAATAAGAGACTGTGTATGCCAACAGAGTTATCGTGAATAAAAGATTGAAGTTAAACAGATGTGAAAAAAAAAGTTTCTCAACCAACAATAAAACTTAATTTCTCAAAGTAAAAACAACATACATTAGGTCAAACTACAACAAATGAATGTGCACACGTGCTTTGACCATGAAAACATTAGCTTTGCGTTTCTCTCTGGATGTGATCTGCAAACAGGTTCAATAGATCTGCAGTCTCCTCCTGTCCACTGCAAGGTTAGAGCGGCGGGGGAGAGGGATGAGGAAAATAATTTGAAGCTTTTAATTTCAGATTGATTTGGAGGATTTTGATGATAAGACCTTGGAACTACTTACAAAAATCTTCCAGGAAAAACCAGTGGATTTCTATACCAGTGCTTGGAAAAGTCCTTGAGGGATTTATCTGAGAGCTTGTTTGTTTACAGCCCCCCCCCAACCCTTATGATTTATAAAGTAGCTCTTCACGGTGTATTTCATGGTCTGAAACTGTCTCCTCATTGGTCCGTCCAGCTGGTCTTGGAGACCCAGTGTGAGTTGTTTCCCCACTTGGACAACTATCCAATTTTTTTTTTTCTTTTTGTCAACATTGAAGGAATAACAGCGCGGCAGAAACAGACAGAGTCACCTTTCAAAATACTGCAATTTGAAAAAATAAAAGTTGCTGAACATTGTGTGTAGAAGTAATCAGCTGTGATCTGTATCGATCCCTGGGGAGTGGAAAATTGCGACGTTCCAAAAGACGTCAGATCCAGGCCCAGGAGTCTGAGCTGACAGGGGTTTGCCTGCGAGGACTTCTCAGAGACCAGCACCACAAATGTAGGTGAATGCCAGTTCAGCCTCCACCTGTGTAATGGGAATTATCTGCAAGAAGTTGTCCAATAATTCTCTGTTCTTGCAATACAAATTTATTCACACACATATGGACTATTTTTTTATAGACTTTCGTAGATATACACACTGTTATTATTCACAGATTTACACGTTAATATTGTTTATATTTACACATACACATATTAATATTCACAGATATAGATTACATACCATTGATATTGTACACATGCCTGTTCATGTGTACAATATCATGTCTTTGAAATCCTGCTTCCCTTGTGTCCTTATTTTACTTCTGTTAGATTTTATCTTTTTTTTTGTTGTCATTTCATATATACTTGATTCTCATTTTCTTCCATATTTGTTTTTAATTCATATGACAATAAAGTCTACCCTCTTATATTCCTTGTTGTGGAATCAATAAAGTGTAATCTAGTCTTATCTTTGTGTGTCTGTAAAAAGAGGCGTAACCTATTATACATTTAACCAAAAATGAAGACTAAGGTTTGAAGTGTATGTTTGTTTGTTTTTGTTTTTTTAACACTAATTTCAGACACTACGGTCCTTTTTTAAAATGTAGTGTCTAACGCGGTGGATTACTCTGACCAAGTTGGACAATAACAAAGTTATCTTTGCTTGGGCTCAGAGAATTTAAATACATAGAACATGGCATATGTCCAAGTGTGTATAAACTATGGACTATTGTGATGACATGTTTGCTGGATTAGACATAAGCACACGCACCATGTGACATACTAAGCCCCTTTCTTTCGTGAAAGAACGGAAACTGAAAATCTGTGTGCATTTGTGTGTTAATTTTCAGAAACTGTGAAAATGTTGGAGCTGGGCCCATAAGAGAGGACAAAAGTGAGACATTAGTGCAGAAAACGTGATCGAGTAAAGCAGCTGTTGATTGCCTACGGGATGGAGCATGATTTTATGGTCATACCAACAGTGGGTGGGCTCTGCGTTTGTCGATTTTAATGGGAACTGAAACCTCTTTACTCATAACTGTAAATTGGGTTTAGAATGTGGATACAATACACACTGGACACAGTAAATGACAGTTCACAATTTAAACAGCACAGTCCCTCTGGTGAAGGTCTATCTGACCAAATGAAGCCTCCATATGAGGTGGGACCAAGACGTAACCCAATTTGGTATATACATGAATTGGGTCCAGACGGAGTAAAAAAGCTTCCTGGAGCCATAACCTATGACAGGCAGGAAATCCAGCATTCAAGGGATACTTATGGGGAGGGAAAGTATCCGCAAAATTATTGTAAAACAATTCCATGATGATGATTTCTTTTGGCTGATTTCTTCCGGGGTCGCCACAGCAGATCCAATTCACATATTTGATTTGGCAGGAGTTTTTACGTCGTATGCCGTTCCTAACACAACCCACATGGACGCTCATCCTGGGAATCGAACCCAGGTCCCCTATGCACCAGCCCATACCAACTGAGCTATCCAATAATGAATGAAAATCTCACGTTTGAGAACAGTGACGTGTGTGGTGCACGTGTGTGTGAGCGGACGTCCATGTACTTTACACATTCCACGTGTCGCACTTGTCTTTTGTCTTACTGCTGTCCTGTCTAACACAAAACTTTTCCTTTCCACCTAATTTTTTAAAATTGATTTATAAACAGCTGGCATGTACAAATACCACATTTTCATCCTGCAGCGAGGAGTTAAAGGAATGACGGATAGAGGGAAACTGACATCAACAGGGAAGGAATACATGGCAGATGCACAGAGGAAAGACTGGATATTGAAAGTTTAAATCACCTGCAGGGAGGATTTCACGGAAGCAGAGAATCATTTGCCCACACCACAAATCTGAAATCACACTGTTTTGCAGCATAGGTCCATCTGGGGTCCGTTTCACGAAGGAGGTTCAACATACTCGAGGTTATTTTTAATTGCCTGCCAGACATCAGTCAACGTTACCTGTCTACCTGTCTCAAATGACGTCTATAGACGTCCTTGGCAGGCAATGAGTTAACTCTTTGTATGCTGGAGATGTATATATACGTCATCGCGAACCCAGGCTTAGTATGCTGTGATGTATATATATGTCAAGAACATTTTACAGTGGGTGTTGCTAGGATACGACCTGGTGCAACTTTTAAGCTGTAATTTGTACTCCCAACATGTAGGGGGCAGCACTGATTTCTTTTGTATTTTGATCTGCCGATTGGAGACAAGGAAGGAAGTGTTCATACAGAGTGTATAAACAGTGTTTATGTACTAGCGAGTTGTGGCGTGCGAAGGGAGATGGCGAGAAAAGCGAGTACATATCAGCAGTAGAGACTGGATCAATATGTTTGAAGCGGTCGGAGTGGTCCAGGATGATCCGGATCACAGGATCCCGGAGACACGAAACATCTGGCCCAGATCTGGCCGGTGTGTTCAGCGGTCTCTGTGCGTCTGCCTGAAGCAGGCGAGACAGCTGATGTATATATATAAATACACCGGTGTATACTGGGTGTCAGTTTTGTGGTGGGAAGATGGAAAGAGTACTTTGAAGAGTTGATGAATGTGGAAATTGAGAGGGAACAAAGAGTAGAAGAGGTGAATGTTGTGGACCAGGAAGTATCAAAGATGTAGTAAAGATGAAGTGAGGAGGGTACTGAAGAGGATGAAGAATTAGAAGGCACTCGGTCCTGATGATATACCTTTGGAGTTATGGAAGTGTCTAGGAGAGGTAGCAGTAGAGCGTTTGACTGGGTTGTTCAACAGGATCTTAGATTGAGAGAACATGCCTGGGGAATGGAGAAGTATGTTGGTGCCCATTTTTAAGAACAAGGGAGATGTACAGAGTTGTGGTAACTACAGAGGAATAAAGCTGATGAGCCAT
>JAPTHA010192426.1:0-11720 GCA_029814585.1 Gymnapogon annona | reverse complement strand
CACACACACACACACACACACACACACACACACACACACACACACACACACACACACACACACACACACAGACAATGTGGACAGGTCAGCAAGAAAAGACAAAATAAAACAATTGTATATTTTTCTGTCACTGGGGGGCAGTAGAACAGTTTGAAATATGGAAGACTTCTCATGACTACAATGTAAACATCAGGCTAAATCTTTAAAATGGTTGCATATGTCTTGAAGAATATTTGAGGCAAAGTGCACAGCCTAGCTATTAACTTGTTCTTTGTCAATTATGTTTCATACGTTCACTATAAAGAACAGTACGACACATGACTGTACAGACTGAGTGTAGGCCACTAAATTCTAATGCATTTAATTTAGAAAAGCTTTTCAAGACATTCAAGGATGCTTTAGTGAAAACAGCGTCAATAAAATAAACACCAGACCATTACTAACAGAAACGTCGACTAGTCAACGGGTCGACTCGCATAGCACAAGTCGACTTAAATTTGGAGTCGACAAGTCGCATGTTATTCTTTCTCTCCCTCCCTCTCGGTGTGGTTGTGTATTGAGTGCAGACTCTGCCTCTGAGTTGCTTAAGCAGACACTGTGTGTGTGTCGGCGGCGGATCACACTGCCCATGTGTGTGTGTGTGTGTGTGTGTGTGTGTGTCGGCGGCGATCACGCTGCCTGTGAGTGAGTGCATGTGTACACTTAATGTTGTGCAGTTAAATTTAATTTAAAAGAAAACTCAAGGTGTTAGCCTTTTTTGATTCGGGTTAAAATTTTGATGCTCGTGTCTTGTAAGTGTACAGATGTACCTCTACTTAAGAATGGCTCTACATACGAAATGTTCATGTTACGAAACGCCACAACGGGAAAATATTAGCTCTAGTTCCGAAAGAAATTTCAGGATACGAAAGGAAAAAATACATTGTACGCTAAAAAATCGTAGTACGCGCTGCTACGAAACGAAAAAATACAGTACGCGCTGCTACTCGCAGCTCCCAGAATTCACTGAACAGAAACAAACTGGTAGCTGCTCTGCTATTGGCTATCGCCTAGCATCTTCCCGGCGTCCCATTGCTACGAGGGAACTCTATGTGTGTATCCCAGCATCCTCTTCGTTTTTCCGTTGGACCATGAAGTGATCGACGGGAAAACGAGTCTTTCAAAAAATGATTGTTCGATGAAATTTCTGAATTTGTTGAAAAGAATCACCCAGAAAAAATGTTGACTAGTTGGACTAGTGCTCACTCTGATGATGTTTGCACATTTTCGAAGGATTGTTAAAAGCTGACAAAAGCAAACGTCCTTGGATCGGTTCTTTACAAAACATCAGGAGTTAAAAAGTAAATGTACATAATTTTTATTCTTTACTTTATTCTTTGTTTTTTACATTATGTACAACTCTCATTTTATGTTTATTGTGCAGTAATCTAATTGTAACATGTATTTGTTACATGTTTTGATGCATTTTTATGATTTATAAAAAATGTATGTTCGATTTTTGCAGGGGTTTGGAACGGATTAGATCATTTCCATGGAAAACACGGCTCTACTTACGAAATGTTCAGGTTATGAAACTACTTCCAGAACCAATTAATTTCGTAAGTAGAGGTACCACTGTACATTGTTACGTTGCAGTGAACTTCAATACAAGTTTCTCATTGCTGGACAGCAGTGTGTCCGTGTTGTTCCTCCGCTGACAATGTGATGACGTCATCACGACTTGTCAACTCGACTTCAACTTTATTGATGGATAAGTCGACTTGAAAAAAACTGAAGTCGTTAATGCCCTACTAAATACCTTATAGTTTTACTGATCAATTTAAACTGGAAACTCAATTTGTTCTGTGATGAGAGAATGCTATATCCTTGTCATTTTCTAATTCAAATGTTTTACCTACAGCAGTTTGCTGATATTGTCTGACTTAGAGGAAATTACAACATGCTTGTTATTGTGAAAATTAAATAGCTGTTCAAACAGTCTTTACAAGTAAAGAGAGTGTATTTATTTACAAACAAATTATTTAAATAGTCTATTTTGCTACTAGTAACATGAAAATATCAGAACATAGACTGAATTAACTTGGTGTACGGAGGAATGATGACAACACTTGTTTGTACTGTGTTGTCAACACTTGATGACAACACTTGCTTGCTGCTTGGAAACAGGTAGTTTGCAATTTAGCTGTTACCATGTTGGCTTTTTGAGCCACAAGTGATAATATTTGGACAAAGGGAGCAGAACTTTGGGCACCTGAGGGGTCAGCTGTGTTTTAATGCCATGTGCTGGCTTATTCATTCATTTTTTCTAATCACTTTTATTGTGTGGCATGTCACCGCGAGGCTGGACATCAGGTAAAGGTGTGGTGCGTCCTGGGCAGGTTTATTGCAGAGCTATACTTCCTTACTGGCATGTTAAATCTGTAAACTTCACCTGAAAGGAATTTGTGAGAAAAAAGCCTTTTATTAAATAAACCAAATCATGTAAGACTTTCCAGGAAAGTGCATACTAGTCTATCAAAGCTTGACATGGTAGAGTTCAGTCTCCAATCTGCCCTGAGATTAATATTAATGGAGGAAAAATGTACAGCTGAACTATAATCATCTACAGTATTATAGGTTCAAAACAAACAGACAAGAGAAAAAGTGTATTCTGAAGAAAAAAAAAATTACCTTTCAAGCATTTGCATTGATTGTAATGGAGGTGATCAGATTGTATATGTAGATGATGATTTCTTTTGCCTTTTTTCCCTTCTAGGGTCGTCACAGCGAATCCAATTTGCAAATTTGATTTGGTAGGAGTTTTTATGTCCCATGCCCTTCCTGACACAACCCACTGGACACTCATCCCAGGAATTGAACCCAGGTCCCCTATGCACCAGCCTGGTGCCTTACCAACTGAGCTAGCCAGCCGGGTATGTAGATAACTATTTTAATATATTCACAGTAGTACAGCACAGTGTCTTAACTGTTATATGTCATTATGTCTAATACTTTATGATACTCAATATTGCCTCTTTAAGAAAAGAAAACATACCCGTCTCCATCCAAGTGTATATTGGTGTCACTCCACAATGGCAGTACCATCCCGATAGAACAACTTTTGCTGCAATTCACAGAGACCAAAAAAGTACTTAAAAGTAATGTATATGATTGTATTGAAACCAACTTTAGAGCTGAAGATCAATTCATTACCTGTCTTTGTCTGCAAAGTCCATTCCCAGAACAATGTTTTCCTCTGTGTCTTGGTGACCATTGGTGTAGATGACGACCATGTAACGTACCCGCTCTGACCAGCCGCACTCTAAGCGAACAGCCTGCGAAATATATGGGGAATTTTTAGGGGGCTTGTTTTTATTTTTCATACAAAGAAACTTCCTACCTCTCCAAATAATGTTTGAAAACGTGTGTGTGTGCAAGCTTCATACTGACCAACTTAATGCGATCTTCAGACCGGAGGATCTTGAACATGACCTGCAGGTGTTGAGGTAAATCCGCTTAAAATGAACAAGAAAGACAAAAATGAAAAATCTATACTAAATGGTGGTTCTGCACAGGTGCAAAGTAACAACGTACAAATACTTCATACTTCAGTACTGTACTTCAGGTATCTTAACTTGATTTACTTATTTTTTAACACCTTTACTTTTTAAAGGCTAAATGTTAATCCATGTATGAGAAATTTGTTATAGTGTGAATGTGTGTAGCGTTTTGCAAATAAGTGTGCTACAAATGTACAAATTGTGTCTAAGTATGTGAATCAGGCTAAGGTTGTGTCAAAAAAGTGACTGGTTAGTTAAATTGGTTTGCGCTACTGAGTACCTGAGTCAAAGAATGGGGTTTAGTGTTTTAGTGATTCAGAAAAAATTGTAATTCGGCTTATGGATCCTTTCTAGAAAATAATAGAAAGGGTGAGCACAAAGTTGATGAAGTAAAAATAAAACTGTATTTGTCTACACATATTGTTTGTACTGTTTGGATGTTTCTCCTTATTGTTTTTTTTTTTTTCTGTAAAGCGTCTTTGAGTACTTAGAAAAGCGCTATACAAAACCTATGTATTATTATTATTAAAACCCGATCGAGTGCACTACACAATTTTATGGACCAAGGTAGAACAATTATGGAACTTGCAGGAACATTATAATCACTGTTGTGCTTTTCTGGACACGGCATCAACAAACATAAGCTTTACATTAAATAAAATGCTAAGATATTTTTACTCTGTAACGACCAATAGCTTGATTGTCATGTCATGTCTATGGAGATGTAAGACTTTACAAAACTACAATTAGCTCCTTAGTTTTGGCAACATTGATGATCACAGGGCTGTGATTGGTATTTTTTAATAGTTCAACACGTTGGCTACTATTTGTCATCTTCTTCTATCTCTATCCAATATGGTGCCACAGTAGGCAGCCTATTACAGGAGTTCCTAACTCTTTTTCTTACTTTAAGTTTTTCTGCCTCGACTCTTGTGGTTGAGTTAATTGGACTCTTGTACGACATGGACGTGTAATTTTTTAAGTTTTGTGAGGGTAGTAGCCTATTGGTTACTCTTCAACACCACAATGGGCGATCTTGTGAGCCACTCCATTGTTTACAGTTGGGATCAGCTGTTGGAGTTGAGCAACAGCAGGTACTCCTGGGAGAATGACCCATGATTCTGAAGGAATTATGGCATCAGAAGAGAGGATGGAGAGCTAGAGTGAAGCACCAGATGGAAGAGCTAACAGCGGTAACCAGACTGCAGCAGGAGACAAGTGGAGCAGCCTCCCGCTATTAACGGACACCTGGCTCACAGACAACACACTGGACTCTGTGGTAACTTTGGTTGGTTTTCTATTGGTGAGAGCAGACCGAAGCGCAAGGAAGAGTGGTTAGAGGAGAGGGGGGGGACTGGCGATGTACGTGAATGAGAGATGGTGTAATGGACACATCTGTGAAAGAGCGGTGCTGGATCAAAGATGCTGAACTGTTAGTGTTCAACCGTACCACCTGGCTGGGCATTTTCACATGTTATTGTGTTAACTGTTTACATCCCGCCTCGGCCGACACTACGGCAGCTTGCAAGGACATTCATACCACCGTCTCTCAGCTCCAGACGACACATCCACAGTCCCTCATTATCATCTCTGGGGACTTCAATCATGTATATTGTGTACGTTGTACAAGAATTCAATTGATGCATATCTATCTGCTCTGATTTCTATTCGTTGTATTCAGCTGCTGTGATCTGAAATTTCCCAGAGTGGCACAATTATAGGTATCGAACCCACTTTATCCTGACTAGAGCTGCTGGGTTACTGGAGTTTTTATCAGAGTCCTCCTTCTAATCCTCAACCAAAGTGTGATGTTTTGATGATATATTGCGTTTGCGACCATAATGCTGAGGAGACTTAAAATTGAGTGCAGGTTATGTACGATAAACATATAAAGGTGACCCGAAAGATGTGGAACTGGGGAGCCAATTGTTGTTACTTTGGGCGGTCGACTCTACACATGCTAACATTTGCGGAACAGTGAAAGACTCTGGGGTTGTTGTTTTAGAGCCAACGTTGCTATACTCTAGGTATTTTCAACATGGAAGTTATACATTATAATATACCCTACACTGTGTCGCTGCCCCTTTGCTACTGAACACAGACCCATTGTGTAAAAGTCCAGCCTGTCTCACCTCTGTTATTCCTTTAGCTTGGCTTCGGAAATCAGTCGCTGGATCTTTGGTTGACAATGGCTTAAAAATGTAGGCTTTAAAATTTCCTTTTTAATAAAGCTTATAGTTAGGCTGGCTCAAGTTGCTCTTTGTTATGCTCCCATGGCCTAGACTGGGAGACTCCTCATGATGCACTGACCTCTTCTCCCCTCTATTCACAAGCTACCTAATTCAAGTTACTGTACCATCTCTGGATATGCTGCAGTGGTCCTACTTCTCTACTGTCTATATCATTATTATTGTTTATTTCATACAGTAGTTACTGGTTAACAGTGACATATGTCTCTATTGTTGGCTACTAACAACTGCAACAGCATCTCTAGGCAATTGAATCAGGTCAACTGGAATGAGTTTTGTCTTGGAAGACATTTCGCCCCTTAACCATTTGTAGTAGTAGTATATAGAGGAGTAGTAATATCTCTTCCTCTGTATTACCCTCATTTTGCTTAGTACATTCAGTTAGCTTTACATATCATAGCAGATAGCAACTAATATGCTGAAAATGCGTATGACACTTTGACATGTGGACAGTCGACATGTGGACAGCTGCTGCTACTTTTCTTTTGCATTGGGAATTATTATTATTATTATTCAGATTTTAATCAGTGAAGATTATTCCAATCTGTGCTTGTAAATTGCTCTGCTGAGCACCAGTTTTATATCAGAAAATAACAGGAGTCCTCGGATGTAAATACAAATTAAAACTAACATTAACAGTAGTTAGTGGCTTGAGAGAACATTAGGTGTCACTAAAAGCAGATTAACACCTATTAGATATTTGAAATATTATTCTTTATTTTTTAAAACTGACATAGAGCATATACAGTGTTTTCTTGTTTTAGAACCAAGCGTGATTAAATATGCCCCCCATTCTCTATATGAAACAGTAAACTGATATGAATTATTAATTCAAAGAGACCCTTACATTTTCATCATTTATCTTCTTTTTATTTATATAACCATTTCATATCCATGATGACTGTTAGCTAATGGTGGGTATATGAGTGTGTGGTGTTCAACAGTAGGTCACTTCAGGTCATTTCACGTAAACAGAGCTGAGCACAAACCCACACTGGAAAAAAAGCTACCACAGCAAATACTAGTTTCCTTTTGTGTAGAGCTCATTTGTTAGCAGGTCCCTGGCAAAAGAACATAAAACAAAGCTTCTTGTGTCTGTCGCTGTTTGTGGGTACCTACCTGCATGCTTTTGGTGGGTCGGGGTCTTTGGTCCCTGTGCACTGCCACCCTGCTGGAGGAAGAGGGCAGCTCCTTTAACCATGAAGAAGCTCTCACTGAGACTGAAAAATTAAGGAAAGGAAAATAAGGCTTTCCAATGGAAATTCCAAATTCAAGAAAAAATCTAAGCAAGATCAGTATTGATTTTGCTTGTTCCTATTTCCATTTTTATGTGGTCTTTCATTGCACCATACTTTCAAATCATGTAGTCTGGTTTTAACAAATACTCATTTGTAAATCACAAAATTTTAACCAAGACCAATTTTATCGTACTGTTTTTTCATTTGGTATTAAAATAAAAATGTAAAATGGAGTTTGTGGGGACCGGCTAATTTTCTTTTCTGACAATTTTCTTTTTCAAAATGTATCACTTAACTATAAGTCACTTTGGCTTGCCATCTTATCTGGCAGAATTCATATAAAAAAATCAATCAATCAATCAATCAATCAATCAATCAATCAATCAATCAATCAATCAACTACTTAATCACATCAAAGAGTTATAATTGGAAGCAATTTTCAGACCTTGAAAACAAAACTTTGAAATGTATTAATTTCAAGTGCCTGTGCAAACTGAATTTCCTGAAATCTACTCAATCTCTGATTTAGAATTTACTTTTAGTGAACCAATTAAATTACCCTTCAATCATCAACGACCCAATATTATTTTTACTTTTTAAATTAATGTATTAACATGACTTTTATTTTCATTTTACCATTTATCTAAATTATAACAAACATTATCAAAAGATAAGATAAGCTATACTACATTGATTCACCAAGGGGGAAATTGAAATGTACCACAGCATCACAAGACAATATGCGTCAAATACAATTGAAAAATTAAAAATATACAAAATGTGAAAAATGTGTTAAAGTCATTTAAAGTGGCAAAAATAGCTATAATAATGATAAAATAACAAGTGTAGAGTAGGTCACTTTTATATGTTACTCCCCGCTAAGAGGTACTGTAATTCAAGCCAAGCTGCTGTGTGTGATGGTGTTGGAATAAAGGAGCTGTCTGAAACATTCAGTCCTCAACATTTCCAGTCCAGTACAAACTGAGCAATGTATGAACACCACATCATCCAGCACCATGTTCTGCTGTAGGTATCCTGTCCTCAGTTAAATCACATTTTACACTGTGACAATACAGTACTATGTCTGTTCTCAGGCTGCTACCTGTCCTATGCTACCTGTCCTATCAAAACTGTGCTGGACCAATGAGTGGTGGGTCATTGATTGATATGAAATCAGCGATCAGCAGGAGAGTGTGAGTGTCTTGGTACAAAGAACAGACTGCAGCTTTGTTTAACCACAGCCTCATCCTCTTCTTAACCACCACACACAGAGCCTGGTATGACTGAGTGGGACACCACAAGGCCTATTGTCTCAGCGCCATCACTACAGTTCGTACTATTGTAATTTCTTTATGGTCAGATGTTGACAGCAGACAGTTTAAGTTGAAGATTTGACAAAAGTAAAACCCAGTCTTATACCATTCAGAGATAAAAGTTTTGGTAGTGCATTCCAAAACTATCTCCTGAAAACTAGTTTCTCTGTAAAAGAAATCTTTAAAATGGAGGCAAAAAATCTTATCAGACAAAAAAAAAACTCCATATAAGTTATATTGACATCGATAATAATAAATGTGAAAGAAATATATAACAAGATAAGAAACAAAGGTAAAAACTCCAGAATTTAGAAACATTTTGTAGATGAATATAACTGTGAATGAAAAGAAATGACCACTAGAAACAAAAACTGAAAGCCATAGATTGCAATCACTATCCCTCCACCTACTATCTCTACATCATGGAGGCTTCCTATATTGCTCCTGTTGGATGCTGCATTCACACAGCATATCCAACTCTAGTATCTACGGAATGTGACTCTTCCTGTTGAGAACTTACATGCAGTAGATCTCCCTTGGAGTCAGAGCAGCTTTCTCCACAATGTGAGGGAACACTGACAGCACTTGTTCATGTGAAGGTTTTACCTCTACATGCATCTTTCTTGCTGCTTCTAAATTTTCTTTAAAAAAAAAAAGTCCTCCAAAATTCACTCCAAGTCATTTTAGGATAATAATCCAAGGGTGGTGGTGCTGCCTTTTATACATTCTTCTGTCTTGTAAACTAATGTATCTTTGTCTATTCTGGTTCAACTTCTTGGTCCATGGTCTAAGTTTTCTCTCTGGGTTGATCCTGAAGCCTCCTTATCTGAGCCACTATGTCTGTAGGTCTCTTCGTCAGAGTGCTCACTCTGTTACAATAGCATCATTCATAAAAGGGTTGGTAGGTGGAGAAAATCCTACTTGGCATCAGTATCATAGCAAACTACTGTAACAGCCTGTTTGACTCTTAATAATGAATTCCTATGTTAACACTATAATGAAATCACTGAGCCAGAGGAAATGTGTTACTCAGCAAGAGGCTCCAGACAAAGCATGACAACCATACTACTACTGTTGTACAACCCACACATGGTGGGAAGAAAGACACTGATGATGATGATTTCTTTCAGCTTTTTCCCTTCCGGGGTCACCACAGCAAATCCATTTAATATATTTGATTTGGCAGGAGTTTTTATGTCAGATGCCCTTCCTGACACAACCCACCAGACACTCACACCAGGAATCGAACCCGGGTCCCCTATGCACCAGGCCGGTGCCGAACCAACTGAGCTATCGAACTAGGAGGATTTGCTGACACTAATCATGAATTATGTGATGTCAAACCGACTCAAGAGCAGTACTGTGAGTGAGAAGGAAAGCACATGAAGGACCCACTCTTATGTGACCGAGTAAAAACAAACCTATGACTTTAATTCCAGCATTTGTTGTTCCTGTTGACACCTGTAAAATGCTGATAGAACCAAATGAATGTTCAACTCTGTTTCATGCAGTCTCTCTAAAATCCCAGAGTTCATCGTTATAATTTATTCTGTGGTTAACAATGTACAAAAAATATTTTAAGAAAAGTAAAATGCTTTCAGATTCAAATTTAGTATTAATTTCCACATGTTATTATTCAAGATGTTTTTTATGTATGTATTTATGTACTTTCTTTGTTACTTACTTAAATTTTCAGTTTCAAATCTTTTTTAATGAAACTGTATACAAGACAACAGCTTATTCAGGGATGCCCACATATAATTTATATATACAGTATGTTTCAACAGCAGCAAGACAGTGCAAACCCACATATATACCACCAATCGAACAGTTTAATATCACTGCTATATTTTTAATCTACATCTATCAAACCGGCAAAAAAGATCTAAAACAACTTCTTTAATAATTTGTTCATTTTCTGACCGACCCCTCTTTATCCTTTTCAGGGTAATGTGGGGGAGGGGGGCACTGGAGCCTCTCCCAGATACTCAAGGGATCATCATCAGGGATCATCATCAGGGATCATCATCAGGGATCATTCACACGCAGGGATCATTCACATATTCATACACCAGTGAAGGGACACTGGAGGCAAGGTGGGTGAAGTGTCTTGTCCAAGGACACAACAGTAGGAGAGGGGAATCAAACCACCAACTCTTCGGTAATTGGACAACCCGCTTTACCGCCAGGTGTTAATTAATAATTATTATTAAGAACATTATTTTAGCATTCTTAGTTTCAGAAACACACATCTCCTCTAATGCCTGACTGTGATCAGAACCTTCACCCCATGTTCAATAGTCTCTGAGTTCACATTTACAGAATGAAACGATTATCTTTGTGGGGATTTAAGGTACTTGTTGATTGTCTATAAACAAATGAAAATAAATAGGTATTTGGCCCGTGGCTCCCCTTTTTAATAAGTGAATTTACTATGTAATAAATAGAACACAGCTGAGTATTTTTATAAAGTCTAATCAGTTGTGGGTCTTTGTAATCAATCTCTTTATTGCCATGGAAATAAATAAAGAAACCCTGAAATGATATATAAACTATTTTTGAAAAGAAAATCTTACCTCTGATTATTTTTCCTGTCATCGTTGCTTCCAAAATCCTGAAAGACAAAACAGAGGGTAAACAATTTGACGCTCCAGGAAGCAGGCTGAGCAGTGACTCGCACCACCTGCTGGTACTTTTTTGTTCATTCATTCATTTTCGCGGGTCTCACTGGAGCCTATCCCAGCTACTCAGGGCAAAGGCAAAAAGAACCCCGGACAAGTCCTCAGTTCATCATTCATACACATTTATACATGGATGAGGTGAAGTGTCTTGCCAAGGACACAACAGCACATGATCAGGAGAGAGCGGGAATCGATTCGCCAACCCTTCGGTAACCAGACGACCTGCTCTACCGAGCCACCGCCACCCCTGGTGCTTTTTTTGTTTTTCTTGTAATCTCATCTGCAACAGACAGATGCCAACTGAACGATTAGGTCATTCTTAAAGATGCGAGGTTCAGCGAACATACTTGCAAACATTATTCACTCCTCTACCTCCTCACTGCAGCTTCGGTGCAGAAAATGTTGTCAGATATGATGAAAGGAAGAGAAGAACTAGATATTTTGGTGTTCCCGGACATTTCACGCAGTTTACCTCGTAGTACATAATATATATTCATACAGCGTCAACAAGTCATTTCTTATCAGCGCTGGTAAGATATGGTCAAATGGTGAAACTATAGTGATTGTCATAATATACGGATATATGGATCACAACACAACACTCTTGCATCACAGGACCATGTTATCTAGATAGATAGATAGATAGATAGATAGATAGATAGATAGATAGATAGATAGATAGATAGATAGATAGATAGAT
>JAPTHA010192345.1:0-11727 GCA_029814585.1 Gymnapogon annona | reverse complement strand
GTGGGTTGGGGGATTGGACTTTAGAGGGGGGCCCCAGAACATTAAATGTGACCGATCATGATACGAGTGCCGCTGACTCGATACAGATGTGGGCTTTAACTGTGTGGTCGATGACATCATGAGTCCTGTTCTGGGGGTTTTCCTGGTTGTGAAACATGTTGAATTAAAGCTGCGGACGTCTGGATTTGAACCCGAGGCCATTTTCAGACCAATCATCGACTTCGTGTTCTGGAACTTCTCTAATCTACACTTCAGTCGCAGCTCTGGAAACATGACTAAATTAAAGCCAACATGACAGACCATGTTAGAGGTCTGTTCAGAACTCATCTCATTTCATGATTCAGCCTCATTTGCTGCTTTCTTCAAGGCCCAGAGTGTTTCCCACAATGCACTGGGGTTCAGCAGGTCATTGGTTTAAGTCCACACATGAATCCAGCCGCTGATGTCTTTCAAACTCACTGCATTTTCTGATTTGTCTCATACAGCTTTTGCCATTACATTTTTGTCTTGGTTTTCTTTCTGAATCTTTCTTTTGGTTTTGTCTTTTTATTTATTTTACCTGATCTTTGTTTTTCACTTTATTTTCATCTCATTTCTGCTTCTGTCGTTTTCTTCCCTTTATGTCCTCAACTCAAAAGTATCAGCTCTGCACCTGCAGGTGTGTGGATGTTAGACCACACACACAGAGACAGATAAGTTTTACACAATGAAAACAGACCCCAGAGGAACACCACTGAGTGCAAATATGTATTCATTACATTAAAAAAATATCCTAATCTAATGCCTTTTTGGCTACATCAAATTAGTAGAAGTCATGAACTATGAAGGAAAAAAAAAACCTTTTTTGACTGACAAACACTGAACGGGGTCAAATTCATCCCAAGGATAATCGGAGGGTTCTTTTTTTGCTTCTCCCAACATATTTATCTCATTGTGTCTGGCATTTATTGTGTTTTGTGCAACTTTTTTTCATTCTATTGGTGATTTCCATGGTTTGTTTGGCAGATGTTTTATTTCCTGACTCAACCCTCTGTATTTATTTACAAAGCAGAACTAAAACAACGTCTGACACTGGAACCAGTGGATGGATGAGACAATGAAATCTCTCAACATTATGCCTGACTGGAACGATGAGTGACATCAACTAATCAACAAACCGACTGATTGGTTTTAGACCTGTAATAAAGGCCCAACTCTTTCAATTGGTGGTTGAGACGACTGAGTAACTGACATGGCTTTAGAATATGGAAGAGAACAACACAGCCGTCTCCGTAGAGACAGTAAAATGTGATGTTTTCAGATAAAACATCTGCAACAGCTGCACTTTGTTATCATCGAAAAAAGTTGGAGTGATGGAGCCGGTGATGGCGGCGATGACAGCGGCGTCGCAACCAGAGTCTGAACAGCCTTTCAGCTTCTTCCCAAGGGAAAGACAGCACTTCCAGAAAAATACAATATGAAGGGAGGCATTAAATTAAGTCAAGACGCTGCAGGAAGACAAAGGTAGAGAACATCCAGAAGATTCCTAGAAGTCAATCCAAAGGTCCATCAGCTCTCAAGGAAAAAGATTAATCGTATCAACTGGCAAAAACATCAAAATCTTCATTAATTTCTGATTGGAATCCAAAGAAAAACACTCAAATGCATAAAGAACCGATAAATCTGTGTCTAATTTTAGAACAGCAGATGAGTGATGCATGGAGTTCCCTTTCAGAATAAAACAAACAAAGGATGCATGGCTGATATTCATTCATTCATTCATCTTCCAAACCCGCTGCATCCTTTGCAGGGTCGCGGGGGTCACTGGAGCCTATCCCAGCTACTCAAGGGTGAAGGCGGGGGGGGGACCCTGGACAAGTCACCAGTTCATCGCAGGATCATTCACACACATTCATACAGGGATGGGCAAGGTGGGTGAAATGTCTTGCACTTATGTGTCTTGCACAATGGCACACAATGGCACTTGATCAGGAGAGAGCGGGAATCAAGCCACCAACCCTTTGGTTACCAGGCGACCTGCTCTACCACCCGAGCCACAGCCGCTCCGCATGGATGATACGTTTATGATTTTTTTTTTACAACATTTCCATCTTGTTCAATTTTTGGATGTTTTTGGTCATTAAGGTTTTGCTGTGGTTTGTGCTTAATTGTCAACTTGTCCCATCTTTTAGATAGTTTTCGTCTAATTGCATGTTTTACATTGTTTTCAATTTGTGTCTTACATTTTTGCTTTTGTTAAGTCTTTTGCATCATTTTCATCCTGTTGTGTTTTACATGTAATTTTTTTCCTTTATGTCTATTACATTTTCCACTCGTCATTTTTGTGTCATGTGTTTTTCCAAATATAAATTTTGTTATTGACTTTTGTTGTATTTTTGTACACATTTTTCCAAACCATAAATATCCATATGTTTTTTTCCCCCCTTGGGACAAAAACTCTTAGGAAATTCAAATGATTTAACAATTTAACAATGATTTGACATTTATTTTTGACAATGACAATTTTAAGTTTCGCGTCCCATTTTTCAACACTTGGTTTTTTTCCTACATTTTCACACATATTTCTACTCTTCTGTCTTAATGTGCTGCATAATGTTGAGTTGGATCTACTGATGGAGTTGGAGGTTTGTTAACTTTTGTCCACACTTGAATTAAAATAAAACTGAATCTGATCAGAACCACTTACTCCCAAAAATTTGTTCCATACCAACATGAGATTTCATTTACTTCAATAACAACATCTGTATTTTCAGAATTTAAAAGACAAAATTGACATGTTTTCAATAATTCTAGCTGGTTGTTCTAATTGTACTTGTCATTTCACGTGGAATCTATTCTAAAAGGCCCGTGTTTCACTGATGATGAGAAAACAAACCTCATATATCAAGTGTTTAACATTTGCATTTGCACATGTATTAAATTAAGTTGTATCTTAAGCCATTTCTTTAAAATGACTTCAGCGTCTCCAGGATAAGACCAGATGTGTCAAGACCGAACCCACAATGGTGAGGATACAAATGCAGAGTCTTGGTCAGGATTGGTTTGAATACGATTTACAGTTTATTTGGAGACAGAGTTCACAAGTAATACAATATCAACAATGTACTTAATGCTTCTAAAAGTCCACCAAGGGTAATCCAAAATTGATGTTGGGGACAGTCCGGGTCCGAATCCTTTCGAGGTGAAGGAGCGGTACTGTGAGGTACTGAAGGGGACAGGCGGTTTCGTAGTGGAGGTCGGTCCAAGGTCCAGGTGTCAGGGAAGGCAATCTGAGAGGTGACAGTATCAGTAGGGGGTAACAGCCAGAGACAAAAACCAGAGTCCAGGCAAGCGGTCTTAAAGGTTTCAGAAAAACAGTCAGAGTAACTAAGGTACAGACAGGGGAAAGACAAGATCAAAAGGTTCCAAAAATCATGAGCAATAGCCAAAAACCAGGCAGTCAAAAACAAGGTGAGTGTGGGTAAGTATCATGGTCAAAGAAAATACAAACTAGCAACGAAAGACGGGACCAGGGGTTTAAATATAAAAGAGGATGGGAGACAATGAGACACAGGTGAAACACAAGCTAAGAGGGATAATCACAGAAGCGGGAAAGAAGGGAAACCGGGAGTAAACACACCAGACACAAAACAAGAGGAAATCTAACAAAATGAAACAGGAAGTAACAAGACAGAAAAATCTAACTTTTGGGAGCAGATGTGACAATACCCCCCTCTCTAAGGTTGGCACCGGATGGCCCAGAAGCCCTCCGTTCGGTCTGGTGGAACTGGCAAATGAGGTCTGGTTCGAATATGAAAGAGGAGGGTGCCCAAGAGAGCTCCTCAGGACCATAACCCTCCCAGTCAATGAGGTATTGAACCCCCCGGCCCTTGCATTGAGAGGCCATTAGTGTATTGTGTACCGTATAGATAGGGTCACCATCCACGAGATGATATGGAGGTGGGGGTCGAGAGGTGGGAACCATCGCACTCTCTTTAACTGGCTTGATTTTACTCAGTGCACCCGATGCACCGCCTTTGGTGCACCACCATTGGTCAACCGTGCGGACCAAGGTGCCGGTCAGACTTGGGTCCGTGCCTGGGTCCAGGTGCTGGGTTACTTCATCGGGGGAGAAGATGAACATATCATCCAGGTAAACAAAAACAAAATAGTTTAGCATGTCCCTAAGAATGTCATTGACCAGAGCCTGGAAAACTGCTGGAGCATTTGTGAGACCGAACAACATGATGAGATTCTCATAATGACCACTAGGGGTGTTAAAGGCAGTCTTCCACTTGTCATCCTCTCTATTATGTACCCAATGGTACACATTACGAAAGTCTAGTTTTGTAAATATTTTAGCACCATGCAGGAGTTCGAAAGCCGATGACATAAGAGGTAGAAGATACCGGTTACGTACCGTAATGTTGTTTAGTCCCCTATAGTCAATACAAGGATGGAGGGTCTCATCTTTCTTCTCCACAAAGAAGAAGCCAGCACCAGCAGGAGAAGATGAAGGTTGTATAAGTCCAGCAGCCAAAGACTCCTCTATATGCCATTTCATTGCCTCCATATCCAGTCTAGACAAGGAATACAGTCTTCCCTTGGGGGATTGGGTACTCGAACGGAGGTCAATGGTGCAATCATATGGCCTGTGAGAGGTAGTGCAGAGGCACGAGCGTCATTAAACACTTCTTTTAGGTCATGATAACAAGAGGGTACCTTATTTAGAGCTGGGAGGTCCTCCCCTTGAGCTCTCACTTCCTCAAGGGTGCAGGTAGATTCCAAAGTCAATGGAGGGCTCCGACAGTGGTTAACGATAGGCTCCTGGAGACCACATTGCTGAAAGCAACGAGAGTCCCAACCCAATTCCTCCCCTGACCTCCAGTCTATTTGAGGATTATGCTTTAACCAACAGGGGTGACCGAGTATAAGGGGGTGTTTAGTTGACTGGTAAATATGGAAGTTAACCCTTTCAGTGTGATGGTCAGGAAAGCTAAGGGTGACTGGCTGTGTGTGATGCTTTACCTGGAAAATGGTTCGAACGTCCAGTGCACACGCTTCTAAAGGTTGTGATAATTGAAATAACCTGAGTTGAAGTTCGCTAGAGAACGAGGTGGCGCTGCAGACTGCAGATGAATGTGGTGATTCAATTCAATTCATTTTTATATGTAGAGCCCTATATCACAACAAGGATGTCTCACAGGGCTTCACAGAGTTTGTTGCATATGAATTAATAACAGTCAATGCACACTTAATAAGAAAAATGGATTAATGTCCTGGGTATCCCCCGGCCTTAGACCCTCCTCGGCAAGGAAAATCTCCAAAAACCCAGTGGAAAAAGAGAAATCTCGGGGAGAACCACAGTGAAGGAGCGATCTACTACCATGGACGGACAGGCTATAGATGCATTCAGACCAGTGGACTTAGTCCATTTACAGTTCCAGTCTGTAACCATGCAATCGGGCGGACGGGGGCATGTGAGGGGGTCCTTCTGATCAGATGAGACAGGTAGGGGTGAGGGGGTCCATCTCAGATCCCATCGTCTGATCCCATCGATTGCTAGTGATCGAAACTCCAGGACAAACTCTCTAACAGATCGATCTCCTTGTCGAAGTTTCAACAGTTTCTGCCCTGCTTGTTCACTGCATATTGGATGATTGTAGACCTTCTTTAGTTCATCTTTCAGACTGTCAAACGGCCAGACTGCTGGGTGAATCTTGCTCAAATAAACCACTGAAATAACGTAATGTCAGTCCATCTAATAAGTTTGCCACATACATGATTCTAGTGGTTTCAGACTGATAGCGAATGATGACGACTAGGCAGACCTGGGTAAAAAAGGTGTGGCAAGTGTCCAGATTGCCAGCACCGGAATATGTGACTCTGAAGTCCCACTGGAGATAGGTGCTTCCACCATCGCTTGAGCTGGGGCTGGAGGAGGAAAGGGTGCGGAAACCGCAGTTGATAATCCAGTCAAGTGAGCTGAAATCTGACCAACACTATTGAGCAGATATTGCAGTATCTTCTCGTGGTTGCCAAAAAACACACCCTGATGGGACATGGCAGTCTTAACTTTCTCTAGCTCCACTGGATCCATTATTGGCCAGTTCGTACTGTCAAGACCACGTGCTTCCAAAAATCCAACATGGGTAATCCAGAATTGATGTCAGTCCAGGGTCCAGGCATCAGTGAAGGAAATCCATGAAGTGACGGTATCAGTAGGGGGAAACAGGCAGAGACAAAAACCAGAGTCCAGACAAGCTATCTTAAACAATCCACCAAAACAGTCAGAGTAACTAAGGTAGAGACAGGGGCAAGACAAGATCAGAAGGTTCCAAAAATCATGAGCAAGAGTCAAAAACCAGGCAGGCAAAAACAGGGTAAGTGCAGGTAAGTATCACAGTCAAAGCAAATCCGAACTAGCAACGAAAGACAGGGGATAAGGAGTTTAAATACAAAAGAGGAGGGGAGACAATGAGACACAGGTGAAACACATGAGAGCTAAGAGGGATAATCACACAAGCAGGAAAGAGGGGAAACTCGGTGTAAACACGAAACAAGAGTAAATCCAACAAAATAGAACAGGAAGTAACAAGACAGAAAAATCTAACCTTTGAAAGCAGACGTGACGAGATGAGAAACACTGAGTAAAAGTTTCATGAATAAACTAAAAACCGGACAAATTAATCCCCAGCTAACACTGTGTCTTGCAGTAATAAGTGTAGTGAAACAACTCAGGACAGTTTGATATTTTATCAATTCTAAAGCGATTCGTACGTTATCATATGAAGGAACAGGACGGATCAGTTTCCTTTTCCTTCAACTAAAACGTTCCACCATTAAACATCTCGTCTGGTTTTATCACCACATTTTGGGCTTCATATGGATCACATAAAGAATGTGTTTAGCAGCTGTGATTATGTTACATAAGAATAATAAAGAGCTTTATGTTTTCATTTTACTGCAGAAGAAATGCCAGTAAACTGTCAGGTGAAGCAAACAGCCCAGATCTTGGACTTCACTCTGCACACTTTACATAATATTTCAGTTTAAGGATTCTTTATGTGGCCACAGAACCAGTGAAAACAGGATTTACTGGACCGTTTGAGTACTTGTGCCTTTATGACCGACTGTAGAACCAGTTCACATTGTATCTGTACACTTTTATGACTGTACTGGCATTTTGGGTTTTGGTTTCAAATACAAATGTAATGAGACCATACTAATGAAATCATTTTGACTTGTAGAGGTCAAAGGTCATCTGAGGAGCCTGTTGAGTGACACCCAGCAGTTGATGTACTTCACACCTTCATGTTGTTCAAGTGAATGAGAAAAAACACCTGAAATATTGAAATGTCTAAAAAAAAACCAAAAAACAGAAAAACCTACTCTTTAATTCAGGCTCATACCTCCATGTTGTTTTTCAATGATTACAAATACAATATTACAAATGCGTCCTCTCATCTGACATATTTTGATTTAATTCAGTTGAATTCAGAATTAAAACTAAAAGTAATATTTGACACTTTTGAGCCAAAACTATGAATTGACTCCGGAACTGAATGTTCAAAAGTTAGTTTGCGGTAAACATTTAGAAGAAATTGATGTTTTCCTCTGAAAATAAGAGTTAACTGGAAAATTGTCGAGTTGCTTTTTCTTTTATAATAAATGTAAAAATGTAAAACTTGCATCAATGCAACTTCAACAAAGATATCAATGTAAATTAATAAAATCTAATCCCCCCTTGACCCACAATCCCATGGGGTTTGTTTTTGGTCTGTTCTCTGTTGATGACTAATTTCAGCTTTTTCCCTTCCGGTGTCGCCACAGCAAATCCAATTTGCATATTTGATTTGGCAGGACGCCCTTCCTGACACAACCCACTGGACTCTCTCCCCAGGAATCGAACCTGAGTCCCTTATGCACCAATCCGGTGCCTTACCAACTGAGCTATCCAGCCAGGTCTGTTCTCTATTGTCCATTCTATTTAGTTTGTGCTACGGGATTTGTCTATGTGGTTTATTTTATGCAGTCTATATGGTCTGTTCTGTATTTTTCTTTTTGGTGTGTTCTATATCGTGGGTTCTATGGGGTCTATTCTGTCATGTTCCGTGGAGTCTGTTCTACAGTATATCATGTGTTCTATGGGGTGGATTCTGTCATCTTCTATGGGCTCTGTTCTATATGGAGTGCTCTATACCATGTGTTCTATGGAGTCTATTATTCGTGGTCTGTTCTATATCATGTGTTCTATCTGGTCAGTTCTATATAATCTTCTATGGTAGTGGTCCCTAACCCCTGGGGCCATGGACCAGTACCGGTCTGTAGGACAGTTGATACCGGGAGGCATTTAAAGAATACATAACTTACCTTAGTTTTGTCATATTTTATTTATTACCGGATTGTGAATGATGATATCTTGAAAAAGTACCGAATTGTAGCATACACATGTCATGATTCTGCCTCTATCATATACGTTTCTGCTACCTTCTTAAAACAGCTGTTCAAGCTGGTAACACATCCGACATTTGTGCTAAATTGAAAACCCCCAAAACCCCAGCTAGCAAAATGAACAAAAAACAAATGTTATGTTGTTGGTGTGATGTTACAAGGACACTGCTCATAAAGTTGCATACAGAATGGATTCACTGCTATCATTCTATTTATAAAATACCTGTTTTTATGCCGGTTGTATCCTTTCATTCTGCTGTATTTATCTGTCCACAATTTAAAGGTCAGTCCTTGAAAATAATGTCTAACATTAAACCAGTCCTTGGAGTAAACAAGATTGGGGGCCTCTGTTCTATTGGGGTATGTTCTGTGTTATGTGTTCTGTTCTATGTCAGGTGTCCTATGTGGTCTGCTCTGTGTCGTGTGATCTATGTAGTATCTTCTATGATGTCTGTATCTATGCTCACGTGCTTCACGTGGGCAGTTCTTGGATTACCTATTGCTGTGGTAACCCTGTGTTTTTGTGATGGGGATTCACTCTCTCTCTCTAATATCCTGAGCTCTCAACTGTCTTCATGCAATGACCTCAGCCAACCCGAGCCTCTGGACACAATTTCCACGGGGACCACCTTTTGTTACAGGTGCATTGTGGGTATGAGGGAGTCAAAGCGCCTAAACCTTTTCTTGTGGACGTGTTGTTGTGATGAGTCAATTTGTCCACTCAGTCAGAGAAGAAAAAACTAAAAACATAACTCACTGTAGACGCTGCATTTGAGTTCCAAATGACAGCGTGGTATTTTACAGCTGCTACAGCAAAAGAGAGGCGCCAAACTCTCAACATTAGTGCCAGACCATTGTGTAATCGCTGCTAGTACTTGGGGGGATTTACTGCAGTTTTTTTCCCACCTAAACTTTGTTGAAGACAAGCATCCAGTTTCTGACCAACAGCCGATCAGTGATACGCTTAATTCCCACAACTGAGGGATTCCACTAAACAGGAACATGTTTCCAGACGCAGCAACTTCAATGCAACAACACTGTCCAACACCAAACCCTGTGTACAAATACTGCACCCAGCGCTTTACTGCAGTAAAAGCAAAGGCTTTGAAGGATCAAGCACTCACCAAATAAGAAACAGACTCAATGTAAATGTGCTGCGGTTTAAAGTTAAAAACACAAATAATGCATTACTGTTGAAACAAAAACACAAACATTTCCTTAGGATTTGAACGTAAAACCCCAAATGTCACATTGGCTCGTCAAGTTAAAAACACAACCAATATATCACTATTGTTTCTTCCTCGTTGACTTTTCATTTGTTGTTTGTTTACATTAATTGGTTGATAATGATGATTTGACTCGCAACTGAGTAAATAAACCTCATCTCCAGTTTGACTCTGGGTTCATCGCTGCCCTTTTGGCATGATCTGATCAAAGCCCCGCCTCCTTTTTCCATGGAAATGTGCTTTTCTTTCGTCCTCATCTTCGACCCTGGAACCACGTTTTACAACCTAAGCTGTTTCAAAAGATCCAAGAGGAACTGTCGGTTATGGAAAATTGATGGACTTTTATTGACGTTGGAGACATCGGCGTGGACTGGTCAGACTTGTACATTTTTCTTAACTCTGGCTAATTTTGCTTAACATGAGATTCAAACAAGGATGAAGTTTACTCTCAAGTCAAGCTGTGTGAAGCTAGACTACCAAAACCCTCTAATGACCGTTAATAAAACATGACCAGCGGTTGTTAAAGGCGTTAAACTTGCAGCATCAGCTCGTTTATCTTCATGTTTGGACTAATGATAGAGGCTTTTAACCCTTTGTCTTATTGGTCCAGATGCAACAGCAATGAAGTGGGAGGAGGATAAAAAGCATGAATCAAAGGCACCACGTGGACTTTGGACGCCCTCCAGTGGCAGGTGACGACACTTGAGATGCTCACAACTCACTGTCGGCAAAGAATTTATTCATTTTGATTTATGGTGAAAATCCCAACCCAACTGGATTGCAGCGAAAAATCTACAGGTGTGTTTCCAGGGAAATCCACAGTAGAAAAAAACAAGCACAAGCATATTTCAGCCGCAAACGGAACCTTTTCAGCCAACGAGCCATTTAGAGGCTTATTCAGACCATTAGTCATCATGTAAAAAAGAGCTGAATCCATATTTATGAGCATGAGAAACAGTGATTTACGTTAAAGAAAGACCACAGGAACACAGGAAAATAACCTGTTCAAAGACCACCAACAGCTGCAGCAGCAGGATAATTACGAAACATCGTCATGTTGTACCAGTTTAGGTCATTTAAAGACCACCACTGACAGAACCATCAGGGGCACACAGTGGATCAATTACATAATGACATTTAGGCTGACATTGACCCAAATAACTTTTGTAAAAAAAAAGTAGGTGGATACCAACAAATCTCTTTTCTGCATGATTTACAAGTTCAGATCATTAAAAACAGTCAACCATATCTGTCTAGAACTAATGGAAACCTGTATTGTGCCGCACTTTCACCAAAAGTAGTCCAGTTAAGGTTGCTTAAAGACTACCTTTAAGTCCACTGCTATCAGAACCATCAGGGACATGTAAATAATAACCTATTTAGTCTGTTACAAAATTATTTATAGACTCATAAGGGCCAATTTAAGGCGGGTTTACACAAATTACATCTGTTAAAGTAGGTAAATACTTAAAAACATCCAGTTTATAGCATGTGATGTAAAAGTTCAGATACTTAAAAAAAAACAGTCATTAATAAATGTTTTTGACCTTTGGAGTTATTTAAAGTCATTTAAAGATTACCTTAAAAACCCCCGCTAACAGCACCATCAGGGACACATAGAAAATAACTATAGTCAATTAAATAATGACTGATAATGACTGACATGTAGGCTGGTGCACCCGGGTTCGATTCCCGGGGTGAGCATCCACTGGGTTGTGTCAGGAAGGGCATCCAACGTAAAAACTCCTGCCAAATCAAATATGTGAATTGATTCGCTGTGGCGACCCCAGAAGGAAAAAGCCAAACGAAATCATCATCAATGACCGACATATAGGCTAATATACACAAATAAGTGATTTTAAAGTAGGTAAAATATGCAAATTGATTCGCTGTGGCGACCCCGCAAGGGAAAAGCCAAAAGGACTCATCATCAAATACTAAGAAATATTCCTTTAGCGCATTCTTTTAAGTGTAGCCCATTAAAACATTATCATTCAGCCCTGGAAACAAAGGTTGATAACACCCAGCATAGAGTTTTGAGTTTATTAGATTAGATTAGATTAGATTA
>JAPTHA010192290.1:0-11735 GCA_029814585.1 Gymnapogon annona | reverse complement strand
TGTCTTGTCTCACGCCGTTTGTTTCTGTCTGGGTTTTGTCTTGGCTGACGCCTCTGACCTTGTTAATGTGGGTGGGGGGCGTGGCCTGATGATGAACAAATGTGACGGTTGTAATGTAATGTGTGATGTAATGTAATGTTATTGTCTAATGAAAAATAAAAAAAAAAGATATATAAAAAAAAAGAATTGCACTTTTTGTTTCGTTTGAGTTTGTGGATAAAAAACGAAGACCCAACATTTATTCCACAGTGCACTGTTGGTTGTCATGTTTTGCACTTTTTATTTTATTTTTTTATTTCATTTTTATTACTAGACTAAGTGACTGAATAAACTTTAACAGTACACTTACTGAAGTGTGACTGAACGTTATGTTAAATCAATTTGAAAAGTTGACATTTTTCTTTGATCTGGCTCAGGGCTGGTCTTTAAGGGGTGACGCAGGGTCCTGAAGCCGGACCAGTTGAGAACCACTGGTCTACATAACGACCACTCCTGACGTTTATCTGTGTGATGACGAGTTCTTTCAGCTTTTTTTCTTTCCTTCCAGCAAATTCAATTAGCATATTTGATTTGGCACGAGTCTATACATCGGATGCCCTTCCTGAAACAACCCTTGTACTTATCCGATCTTGGGACCGGTACAATGAGACACCGAGGCTACAGTTGTAGGCAGCAGCGTGAAGGGTCTTGCCCAAGGACCCACACTGGACGCTAATACCGGGAATCTAACCCGTTTATCTGTTTCATTGTAGAAAAAAAAACAAACTATAATCTGTGCAATATTTTTTGCGTTTCATCCCACGGGTTGAATCCGACACTTTGGCTGATGTTGGCGTGTTCCACACCGGTGCCTTAGAGCTTGACTTACCGATAGTCTTTGATGTGATTGTAGCACCAGAGGATATCGGCCTCCTGCTCCTCCTCCGTCAGCTGGAATCGAGGATGTGTGAGGTTGTTTGTGACTTGGGACATTTCAGAGTAAACCCTGAAACCACAGCAGAGAGGGTGACAAGAGTAAACAAAAGACAATCAGGCTCACGGACCCAAACCCTAACGAGTTAAATACCGATACATAACTTTATTTGTATAGCGCCTTTCATACAAGTATCATAACGCAAAGTGCTTCAGGTTAAACATTTACAAGGGATAAACACGTTTGTATATGATTACACACTAATTAATAAGAGTTAACAAGATAAAAGTACAAGAAATAAAATGAAATTCCAACAAAATTGCAAGCAAATAAGGATTAAGACTGGGGGTGAGATAAATCCATTAATATCTGATTACACACCAATTAATAAAAGTTCAAAAGATAAAAGTACAAGAAATGACACGTTTCAACAGAATGGCATAAAATGAGAAGAACGAGTAAAATTATACAAGATATAAAATTAAATGTAAACAAAACTACATTTAAACAGGGGTGAGAGAGATGCAATAACAAGTGCGTACATACATGAAGTTGTAAGATTTCAATATAATGGAATAAAGACAGTGTTTTTGTAACCCTATTTTTTTCTCTCCCTTCAAAAGTCCAACGAAAATAAAAACGTTTTTAATTTGGTTTTAAATATAGTCAGTGAGCTGGCTTCTGTGATGTCCTTGGGCATTGTGTGCCTTAGATTTGGTGCACAGTTGGTAAAGGCTACATTAGATTAGATTAGATAACTTTATTAGTCCCCTACAGGGAAATTTCAGAACATCCTGATTTTCTTGTGATATTTATGGGAGTGGCTATAGTAACCCTGCGGTGGAAGTGTTGTAGTTTGCACATAACTGATCAGTGAGTTTGTAACGTAGCTCGGTCCTTTTCCATTTAAGGATTTGTAAGTGAGGAGTAGAATCGAATTGATTCTGTAGGTTCGTGGTAGCCAGTGCAGGGAAACCAACACTGGAGTAATGTGTTCTCTCCTCTTGGTTTTAGTTAGTAACCGAGCTGCAGAGTTTATTTGTAAATTGGAGATCTACTGTATGAAAGGGTAAAATTGCCAAAATAGAAAAATAGTATATAAATGTACAAATGTAATAGTGTAATAAATAATGGGAAATGTGCATGCACTGGTTTACACCAGAACTGTAAATAGCGCAAATAAAACGGGCTAAGTGACTGATGTAATTGTGAAATACCCGTTGATTCAATCATTCAACCCTATCGCATGGCCAATAATTGGATTAGTAGAAAACTACTGGGAAATAACCCTTTGAATGCTGTATGGCTCACTAACCTCGATCATGGTGTGGTTTGCTAACTTGGGTGTTTTGCTGAAGAAAAGAATGTGCTTCACTGTCATAAATCTTTGTTGGCTGAAAGAATGACCTTTCTAAACTGACATGATCAGGAAGGTTTTGCTGCGAAAAGATCAAATTACTCCCACATTCCTGTTCTCAAGGGAGGTTAAGGAGGGGTGGGCAGAGGGGCTGCCAGGTGCTTCTTTCACTCAGTAGATGTGCAACGATGATAAGAGTTCACACACAGGACGGTGTTTAGTCTACAGAGTAAGATTGTGCAATAAAGAGGTTCCAAAACCCTGTGTTTAATCACACACTGAAGTGTTTACATTGCAGCCTCATCCAAGAACCGTGCAGTTAATCAGGAATGGAGACGGGCCCATTTCAGAGTAAACTATAGTATATAGCAGTGACGGTGAAGTTGTTGTCTGGTGAGGCACAGACTTCATCACTATCAGTTTACAAACATGTGTATCGACAGAGTACTTATTCAATATTTGATTGACAGTTAACGGGTTACGTTTAAAATCTCACATCAGCTTTGATCACACACACAAACTGTAGCACAAAAAACAGCAAATTTCATTAAAAAAACATTACAATGGTCAGTGGACTAAACCTTTTTTACGACACCAAATATGTGACAATATTTTCACGGATCGGCCTTTAAGTTGTGGTGGATAAAAACAAAATAAAAAGATACAGAAACATATACAACCGAATCAGAATCTGGACACGTGTCAAGTCTGAGTCACTGAGATGCGGCAGAGAGGATCTGGTAGATTTCAAAATAAAACATCGTACACCCTCCGGAGGGAAAACTCAACAGGATGTGTTCACTTCACTTGTTAACTCTAGCTTAACTCTCAGTGACTGAACTGCTAATGTCACCAGCGCCCCCTACCATGAGGCAGGAGAACTGGGTGCCTCACATAGTGCCTTTAACAGCCGTTTGAGTCTCGCTGCTCAACATGAGAAACACACAGTCATTAAAAAAATAATCAACTAAACAATGGAAATTTAGTTCATATGCAGGTGTGTTTGAACATTTTAATAGCAACATTACAGAGAGACAGTGATACGGTCTCAGTGCACAGTGCCAGTACAGAAGCAGAGTGATTGCGCAATCACCAAGTGAGGCCGAGCCGGATGTTGCCTCACTGCAAGTCTTCGCACGATTTGATTCGTAAATGCAAGAATTCAGCGATTTTGATTAAAAATTACTTTAAAAAGGGCCAAGTTAAATAGCCATTTATTTCTTTTTTTGGTTCTTTTTTATTCCTTTTTAAAAATGTAACCATTTATTTATTTTTTCTTTTCGTGATGGCAGTTGAGGCCGGACCTCACCTGCCTCCAATGACTGCACGTCACTGGTATATGGTATAGTATAGAAATATATGGCCAGAGTTGAAATGGGAGCTTTCAGGAAGAAATAATACTGTGCAACTGAAAAACCCTCGGTCTATTGTTCATTATAAACCGTGCTGGGACAAGCTCTACACAGGCCCTATGACTGCTCTATAGATCTCCGTCCAGGCACCAATCCTCCCAGGGGTTGGCTCTATCCTCTGTCTGGACCTGAGACAGAGGTGATAAAGAACTTTGTGGAGGAGTCATTGGCAGCAGGACTGATTCGACCTTTGTCTTCGCCTGCTGGAGCGGGCTTTTTCTTTGTGGAGAAGAAGGACAAGACCCTTCGACCGTGCCTCGATTATGGGGGACTCAACGAGATCACCATTCAGACCAGGTACCCTCCCTCTCATGTCTTCAGTGTTTGAACTCCTTAATGGAGCCACCATATTCACCAAGTTGGATCTACGCAACGCATACCACCTAGTGTGTATAAGGGAGGGGGATGAATGGAAAACTGCCTTTAACACACCTAGTGGGCATTACGAGTATCTAGTTATGCCGTTTGGGCTCACCAATGCACCAGCAGTGTTTCAGGCGCTGGTTAAATACGTTTTGAGAGACATGCTGAATGTTTTTGTCTTCGCCTTCTTGGATAACATTCTTATATTCTCTCCTGATGAATCCACACATAAGCTGTATGTTCATCAGGTGTTGGAGCAAGTCCTCAGGAAGGGACTCTTTGTTAAAGCCGAGAAGTGTGAATTTCATCAACCAACTGTTTCTTTCCTCTTGGTCCGTCATTGTTGAGGGAATTCTCTTCATTTGGGTCCTCACTCGACGTTAGTACGTCACACAGTATTGGTATGGAATGGTAATTAGATTAGATACACCTTTATTCGTTCTACTCGAGAAAATTTCAGCAATTTCTACAATTATGTGGTAATGTGAGAAATGAGCTGTCGTAACAAATGCAAGTGTTAGTGTCATGTGGACATAAGGACAAGCTCCGATGAATTATGGTAACTTCTGATAAAAGGAGATGTGTGAGTATGTTATACGGGGGCCAAAGGAAGGAACAATAACAGATGTTGTGTAAATGAAGGATGTGAAACCAGAGTGTGCTCAGACAAACCTGTCATGCGAAAATGGTATCAAGGAGATGATTGATAGGGTCTCTTTAAAAATCTGTGTCCTATTATGGGATGCGGATAACAATGAGGTAATAGATGCAGTCCCTTTAAAAACTCCTGTGTGCTGTTATAACGGGGGGCAGATGCGTAGCCTGAGCTATATGGTGAAGATATGCCGTGAGCTGGAAGAGCTGCAGAGTCTAACGGCGTGGAGATGGAGTCTCCATTCCCATGTGATGGAAATCTCGGCACATGGGCTTGGAACACTACGTATTCTTGGGAATTATCCTCACTGAGGGGTGAACTTAACGTCAGAGAAAAAACTATCAGCCTCCTGTCAACTCATGCAGATTGGACGCTGACTCCCATCACATTCTGTGATACATGTGAATTCATGTTGTACATATTTGTCCGACCACTTTCTTTTTTTTGCTCAACATAGTTAATATGGATTCAAATAGAAAGAAATCACACAACGTACTACCAAGACAGTCACACGTTGAACACTGGGCGCACTAAATTCCCCACAGCACTGATTGGCCAAGCAGTATAATGTGATCATCTGCAGCCAGTGATGGCCAAGTGGGACGTATCATGAACTGACACGATGAGTCGGGTGTGGCTTGACCTCCATAGCGGAGGCTCCGCCGAACCCCAGAGACCGACTCACCGAACCCCTAGGGTTCGATCGAACCCAGGTTAAGAAACACTGCTTTAGTCTCATACTATAAGGTTTCCCACTACTGTTGCCTTGTCCATTTCCATTTTTAATTTAATCTTCAACATAAATCATAATAAAGTTTATTCTATATTACAAATAGTATTGTGTTCTTCACTGCAAAATAGGAATGCATTATATTTACATACACAGGTATACAGTTAATTATAACAAAGTTAGAGAAGATTGCCTCGTATCCCCCAGGTATCATTTTATCTCTTGATAAGATCCTCTGTATCTTTCAAATACGGTCTGGTAAAAGTCTTTTCTAGCATGTCTCTGTAACACCTGCTATGATTCAAGTATCAGTGCATTTCTATCATTATCATTGCCAGTCCTAAATGAATGAACTCCCCCTTTACTAAACTACCCTCCTCATTTTCCAATAACATAAATGAATGTTTGAAATGTTTATACTGAGCATGCCCAACACCTTCTGAATGTACCCCTTCAAGCTGACACTGACATTCATCATCTTGTATTGTTGCAGACAGTAAGTGGAGGACAGTGGCTTAGGTGTCTCACATACATTTTACACAAAGGCTAAGAAACAGTCACTTGCCAAACATAGTGAAAAAATGCCTATGGACCTATAGGGTCTCTTTTGTAAAAAAAACTAAAAACTAAAAAGTTCATGTTTCAAAATTTTGTCCAAGTGTTTTTTAAAGCTGTTTGGTGTAATAACTTGCTGTCTTTTTTGTATTTAGTGGAATGTGTGTGAAGCCCTGGCTAGATAGCTCTGTTGGTAAGGCATCGGGTTGGTACATAGGGGATACCGGGTTTGATCCCCCGGTAAGAGTGTCCAGTTTGTTGTGTTAGGAAGGGAATCTGGCGTAAAAACTTCTGCCAAAATCAAATAAGCGAATTGCATTTTCTGTGGCGACCCCGGAAGGGAAAAGCCAAAAAAAATCATCAGTGGAATGTGTGTGAAGCAGCTCTCTTTGTTTCATGCCAGTTAAAAACAGGGCATTTGTCATTCTGTAAGTGTGGGGAAAAAAAAACCTGCAATTAAAACACTTGTGATAATTCTGATAAAATACTGAAAATAATAAGGCTGACAAGTATCAACACAATAACGGTTTTTGTGATCTCTACAGACTCCATCTTTCTAATGATGATTTCTTTCAGCGTTTTCCCTTCCGGGGTCGCCACAACGAATCCAATTTGCATATTTGATTTGGCCCCCTTCCATCCTCACTACCTTCTACAGAGGCACCATCGAAGGTCTGATGACCGACTGCATCTCCGTTTGGTCTGGGAGCTGTAAGGCCTCAGACTGGAAGCCTCTGCGGACTGCCGTGGGGATCAGTGTTTAGTACCAGACGCCGAGTGTCTTCCATGCCCATATATGCCTAGATCTTGCATTATACAAAGGTGATGCTCTGTTGGGGCTAACTCAGATGCTCTGCAGGACTCTGTTCTGAGGACTTGTCCTACTAGACCAGGGGTCTCCAACTCCGGTCCTAGAGGGCACCTATCCTGCATGTTTTAGATGTGTCCCCCTTCCAAAGCACCTGATTCAAATGATAAGCCTGTCATCAGCTCTGCCGACACCTGGTAACGACCTATCAGGTGTGCTGGAAGAGGGATGCATCTAAAACATGCAGAATAGGTGCCCTCAAGGACCGGACTGTACTAGACTGTGCTCATCTCACTGTTCTTTCTCAGAAGGTTTGAATAATTGGAAAGTTTACAAAGACTTGTTGTTAAAGCAGGACCAGACTGGGTCAATATTTGAATAGTATCAGTGGCTGCAATGAGCCTGTTTTACATAGATTTACATATTGTTGGAACAACACAGAAGGTTTGCATATGGTTCTTTTTGCCTGAGTATAACGTGTCTGTTCTCTTCGAAATTACCCTAGCCCAAAACTTAAAACAAAAGTATAACTTACAAAATCAAGACTTCTATATGTATCTTCAGATAAGAGACCATTATTAAAAGCGGATGAGGCCAGGCCTCCCAGGGGAAATTAACACAATCACTAACATTTTAAGCAATGCATATAGAAATAAAGGAGAAAAGATTATTTCTAAACTGTACAAAGGGAATGATTTCCAACAGAAAAACAACAACCATATGTATTAGAGACAAATGGGAAAATGGGAAATGGGAAAGAGAGTTTGATGTAAAAATAAGTGATGATGCATGGTATGACATATGGGAAACCCAATTTACTACATCTAGCTCTAGGAACCGGAAATTATTTTGGTGGAAAAATGTTGCACGATTCTTTATAACACCAAAAATGCAGAAAGCTTTTAAGTCCAAACACCAGCCCTGCTGGAGGCTGTGTGGGGAAAAGGATGTGGCTCATGGACATATTTCTTGACAATGCAAAAAGCTCTCTAAATACTGGGACAGAATTTGGGAAGAAATTGGGAAAATACTGGGATACAATCTACCAAAGACGTGCTGTATACTATAGCTAGGAAATTTGACTGTAAAAGAAATACAAAGTAAAGATCGATACTTGATTAAAATCCTTCTGGCAGCATCTAAAAAAGACATCACACGGAAGGAGCTTCAAGAAGGCCCCCAAAGCATTAATATGTGGACAGACGTGGAAGAAATTCGCACTATGGAGAGATTGACACTCATAACAAGACTGCAACAAACTTTATACGAGGATCGATGGAAAAAATGGACTGTGTACAGGAGGACAACTGGCACTGTGTTGTAAATGTTTTTGATTTTGTAAAATGTAAAAATTTACAATAAAATTTAAATAAAAAAAAAAAAAAAAGAAATTACCATATCCCAGGGGTCCGGAATCTTTTTGGCAGAGAGAGCCAGGAAAGTAAAATATTTTCAAGTATACTTCTGTGAGAGCCATATAACATTTTTAAACACTGAATACAATTAAACCAGTGCATTTTCAAGTAAGATCAAGAATTTATAATGATTATGGTTTCTTTCAGCTTTTTCCCTTCCGGCGCCAGCACAGCGAATCCAATTCGCATATTTGATTTGGCAGGAGATTCTTTTTTTTTATGTTGGATGCCCTTCCTGGCACAACCCACTGGACGCTCATCCCAGGAATCGAACCCGGGTCGCCTATGCACCAGTCCCGTGCCTTACAGACTGAGCTATCCAGCGGTAGACCAAGAATTTCTAAGTCTCTTAATTTATTAGCATTTTATTTTACATTAGACAACGTTACAGTTACATTCATACACGGACAAGATCAGTGACAACAGACAAAACAAAATACAGGCAAAAAATCAATGAAACTACAGACACACAAGGAACACAAGCAAACACAAAACAGGTACGACAAAAAAAACCAACTAAATAAATAAGTGAACATAATGAGACAAAATTTGATTTATTTTAAAAACATTGTTGTACTAGAGTTGACCTACAATAAGAGTACCATGTGCCATGTATAAACTTATTGCATGCCGGAATAAGTTTAGACATTGCCATTTTTTCTTTAATGAACTCTATGAAAGACTTGAATATGGTTTAAGGCTTTGGATTCACTTCAGCAATCTTGCACTTTTGTATTCCATATTTATTTCTGTTTATGACATTTTGTTACCAGATTCATTGTGTGCGTCTGTGTCATGACAAATAAAGGAAGTCTAAGTCTATATAGTACTTTTTAAAAATCTCATTTATTTCAGTTGGATTATAGGTTACATCTTTACATGGTGTTTGTATAGCACTCATTATACGTTTGCCTTCTTCAGTTTGTAGTTGTTTTTCCCGCACTCCTTTTACGACTAAACAATCAAGATATATCATATTTATAGAGCCGTTTATTCCTTAATATTATTCAGCTCCAAAAACATTGCCAAGAAAGATACAGAGGAGCAGGCTAAACAGAGAGTGAGTGAGCAGGGAAAAAGTCCCGAACGGAAGTGCGCCTTGGCTGTCTTATACTTCATGGAAGGAAGTGACCAAATCATAAAGGAATTTCCAGCGAGGATATGTGGGTGTTCAGTCCAGGGTTAAGTCTATGAAGGCCTCATTACAAAATATACACATATCACAATATGGTATGCTGTATAATATAAAATTATCATATGCACTAGGTCAAAACCACAACAAGTTTTCAGATGCCATGCTAGTATTTTACATGCCCCCCCCAAAATTCATAAAATTGTTGTTTTGACCCTAGTTACTGCCGTCTCTGCTTGTAAAGCAGCCAAAGCACAAATTTCAGTAGTTTGAAGAGTTCAGGTTGAGTCTCCATGTGTACATTGCACCATACCACAGCTAGCCAGCGATAAGACCAATGGAGAGTAAGTGCTAAGCAGCCCTGGCTGGATAGCTCAGTTGGTAAGACACCAGGCTGGTGCATAGGGGACCTGGGGTCGATTCCAGGGATGAGCATCCAGTGGGTTGTGTCAGGAAGGGCATCAGATGTAAAAAGTTCTACCAAAATCAAAAGGATTCGCTGCGGCGACCCTGGAAGGGAAAAAGCTGAAAGAAATCATCATCAGAGCAATTGCTAAGCAGTCTCGGGAGGTATTCAACATCTATAAATCTGTGTAGCGCTTGGCTTGGAGTCAGAAAATTATCTATACGAGTCTGGCAGTTGTGAGGATGAGAATAAAACGAATAGTCCCTGTTCTGTGGATGCATGTGCTTCCACACATCAACCAAGTTTAAATCACATCAATCAAATCAGCTCAAAGGAAATTGTTGTTCTGACTAAGTAAAAGAAAACAGTCTATCAGGAGATCTGTCCAGCTCAGTATCTAAACAGAAATTTAAATCTCCTGTCACTAACAGGAACCTAGGTGCCTGAGATATCTGCAGGAAGACCTCCTGCATAAATAAGAGATCAACAACATTAGGTGCATAAATAACCATGAGGGTCCACGCTTCTGAACATATCTGCCCTTGTACCATAACGTGTCTTCCTGAAGGGTCATATGCAGTTTTAGTAGCTACAAATGGAATATTTTTATGCAACAACATTGTTGTACCGCTGAGCAGCTGGATATATCAGTTGGTAAGGGACCGGGGTTGGTGCATTCAGCACCCAGGTTCAATTCCCGGGACGAGCGTGCAGTGTGGGTCCTTGGACAAGACCTTTCACGCTGCCTACAACTGTAGCCTCAATGTCTCAATTGTGCTGGTCCCAAGCCCGGTCTCAAGGAAACTCCTGCCAAATTAAATATGCGAATTGGATTTGCTGTGGTGACCCCGGAAGGGACAAAGCCAAAAGAACTCATCCTCATTGTTGTTCCTCTGAACTAAATTATGAATAGAACACTTGACCTACCCACTCCCCCTTTACTTTTTGGTGCTATCTGTTAAATGTTTTTCTTGTAGGTAAACATAATATATATCGTATACACTCTTTTTCTCTATCTCCGTTAGCTAAACCAATAATCCTTTAACATTAAATGTTACAAACTTCAATGGACTTGACATAGATTTAAGTTGTTCTGTATGTTGCGCACACCATTCTCCCTTTATATATAGGCAATTAGCCTATGGCTTTACAGCACACAAGGATGGTTCAGAAGACATGTCTCTCTGACATTTGGAAAAAACAAAACAGTTCATGTCAGATAAAAAACAAGACAGCATGTAGCACATACATACGATTCTTCCCGGTTGCCAGTCTAACATTGTGACAACCAAACAAGCTTAATGTTAAGTAGCATCGGAGCTTGCTTCTTGTTAGGAAAATTGTACGTAAGTTATCACATACCTACTCAAAGTGCCTATCATAATAATCATAACTCTTGGGGAATTCAAGACCGTCATTAAAGACAGAGAAATGAGGTTAACTGGATCTTGTAATTGCACTGTACAATGATGTAACCCCTCTCTTGTTTTCTGTAGTGTGTGAGTTTTGTGCTGCCGTCTTGGCCAGGTCGCTCTTGAAGAAGAGGTTTTAATCTCAATGAGTTTACCACCTGGTTAAATAAAGGATACTATGTCTAATTTTGAACATACACTGTTGTAACCTATTGCATGCTTTTACAATATTCTGGTGTGTGTGTCTGTGAAGGTTCCGTATTGTCTGGTAGAAAGGGAAACAAGGTCATTGCTTCTGTGAGGGAATGTTGTTTTGAGTTTTGCTGATAGAAACGAAGGAACATCGAAAGAAGAAGAAGCGGACCTCGCCGGTCTGGTGGAGACTGAAGGAGAAGAAGCGGCCTTCATATGATAACCATGTATGGAATGTGCTGATTACTTTAGACTAACTGTAATCTGTAACTAGGACAGAACCTACACTACCTACCTACCTACCTTTAACACTGCAGTTACACTTGGCTACATCAACT
This sequence comes from Gymnapogon annona, assembly GCA_029814585.1. Lineage (NCBI taxonomy): Eukaryota > Metazoa > Chordata > Actinopteri > Kurtiformes > Apogonidae > Gymnapogon > Gymnapogon annona. The sequence continues at coordinate 47 of JAPTHA010192290.1, read as the reverse complement.
GTGCACTTTTCTATTTTCCATATTTATTTGTATCATCAGCTGACAAT
>JAPTHA010192282.1:0-11738 GCA_029814585.1 Gymnapogon annona | reverse complement strand
CACACACAGTAGAACTGGAGGAAGTGTCTGGGGAGAAGGAAGTCGGGGCATCCCTGCTTAGACTGCTGCCTCAGCGACCCATCCCCGTATAAGCGGTAGATCATGGCTGGATACATGCATGTACTAACACAGACATACTGAGCCACACAAATTCTGACACATACACTTACAACTAAAACAAAACACAACTCTCCAGACAAATTAGGTGGAGTCCCCACCACCTGCTGTGACAGGTTTACCTTTAATAAGCCCTGCCTCCTTCAGAGCAGCTGCCCAGTCTGTTCAGCCTTTCCATGTGTTAACAATGTTTGACTTAATCCTTCCTAATGATTCACATTTTTACCGTTACCAATCACATTTAAACATTTTCAGAAATACAAGGGGGGGTGTCAGACAATACACTATTCAGGGACAGAGGGAGCAGACGTGCCTCAGAATTACAAACCCCCACCACTGTTCTTTCAGTGTGCATCATGTCCATTAATTTAATTAGCATTTTTCCCATTTAGTTGAATTTATGTCTGATGTAATTTTTTGTCTTTTAAGAGTCTATGTTAGAGAAGCTCCTCAAATTCAAAATCATTCCACAGGATGCTGTCAGTCTACATCCCATAACAGAATAGAATAGATCTTTCTTGTTATTAGATTAGATTAGATATACCTTTAATGATCCCACAAGGGGAAGTTTCAATACATCAGCAGAATACGAAAACTAAAAAAACAGACTAGACTGATATACAACAATTGAATTCTTGTACAACAGACAGTATGCATGATTGAAGTCCGAGACGATAACGAGGGCCCGTGATGCGTCATCTGGAGCTGAGAGACGGTAGTGTGAATGTCCTGGCAGGACACCATAACGTAGCTTCAGCCGCTAACAGCTAAACGCGAACAGTTCAAACGTGCAACGTTCATAACCGCAACAAACAGATCACAAAATTGTAACCGCCTTCCGCATCGCCTCTCCTCCACCACTCTCCCTCGTTTTGAGGTCTGCTCTCACCAGTAGAAAACCACCAAAGCGAACGATAGAGTCCGGTTTGACTCTGTGAGCCAAAAGTGTCCTTTAACAGCAGGGAAGCCATCTGCTTGTCCCGTTGTCCTCCCACTGCTCCCACGGAAAGGTTGGCCGTACTGTCGCCTCCACACCCAGTACCTCGCTAACTTGCTCTAGTACTGCAGTCGCTCCTCCAATGCCATAATTCCTCTAGAAACACAGGTCGGTCTCTTGGGAGCACACCACTGTTGTAACTTCAACAGCTGATCCCAATTGTTAAAAAATGGACTGGCTCACAATACCCCCATCGTGGTGTTGAAGAGATCCATGAGAGTAGCAAACAGGTTACTACCCTCATAAAAAACTTAAAAAATTCCACATGTCCATGTCGTAGAAGAGTCCAATTTAACACAACCACAAGAGTCAATGCTGAAAAACTTAAAGTAGGAAAAAGAGTTAGAGCTGCTCTAAGAGACTGCCTGCTACGGCACCATCTTGATTATGTAATAATATTATATTCTATTATATATATATATATATATATAATAGTACATCTTGATGACATACGTGTGTATATGTGTGTGTGTGTATATATATATAGAGAGAGAGAGATTATAAATATAAAACTATGTTATTATGTTTGTCATAATCGAATAGAAAATACACATCTGAATTACAAAAAATCTACATACTTTTGTCCATTTTGTGTATATACTATGATAATGATGGTATATGTGTGGACATTAAGACACATGCAGCTCAGGACGATAGTCACTGAACCAATGCTAACCCCAGTCCAAACCCGATCTGCAAATGTATCTCACTGGTCCTGGACCTGGTCCTGGCCCCAGCTCGTCTTGGGCCTGGTACAGGTTCATTTGTCAGCTACAAATGGTTGGTATCTGTAGGGTTCATCTGGTCCATCTTCTTTGAACTCTCTTGCTCTGTTCACATACACACGGATAGGACAATAGAGGGACAATACAGGTCTACGGGCATATGCCCAGAGCAGTTCACAGCAATTAGAACCAAAGAGGAAAGAATTCCAATTCCCTGAAGGGACACATTGAAGACATTTACATTCAGTCCATGTTCTCATTTTATACATGCTATAAAGGGAGGAAATTAAAAGAATAGAATACAATACAATAAAATAATATAGAACAGAACACACCAGAATAGGATAGAATACCTTTATATACTGTGTATATATATGCATGTATGCATGCGTGTATTGCAGAAATGCCATGTAACACACACAGACACACACCACCCCCATGAGATCACAGAGTGCACTGGTACTGGTGTGACTGTCATTCAGGTGTGCAGTCTGATATCATCTTTATGAGATAAAATACCCAGGGTTCTCTGGGGTAAACCCTGAAGAGGCGGTGCAGATTGAATGTCTCCTCTGGTTAGCGTAGCATTAGTGTTCAACAACGATGATCACACAGGATAATCATTGAATCTGTCAAACATGGATGAAAAATGTGAGCAGTGTTTGTCCTAGGATAATGTAACCGCTGTAGGAAAAATATAAGAGTATCGCCTGTATCCAACAGCACAGTTTACTGGCAGCCACAGATGATCTATGAGTGGCCATTGTGGTGGTAGAATGATGGACTAGTGGCTCTAAACCACAGCTGATTAACTGGCGTAATTATGGGGTGTGTTTTAAAGGCCCGTGTGATATGATTTACAGAGTAGTGAACAGAGTGGACAGTAACAGTAGGTAGATTCTATTTACATTCTCCCTCTTCAATTTTAACCCTTTCATCCCCAAAGCCTCAATATCCTGCCAGCCATCCAAACTGACTGAAACAGACCATAATAACTCCAGATGGTTTCCACATATTGTTACCATCTCCTACCAGTGCCAGGCAACCATGTGTCCCTTCAGTCCAAACACCATTTCAGGAAATATCTTTGTTAAAGTGAAAAAGTAAACACAGTCATATCCTACACATCCCAATTGGTTGTACTAATTTGTCACTAATGTCTGTCGGATAATTTGACCATATTATACCCATCTTGAAAAGAGCAGAAAAAGCCATACCATTGGCTGGAGTGGGATAATGATCCACCAGGGGGTTTACACACATGTCACGTCACCAGTGACGTGCGGTGAAGTTGTTGTCTGGAGAGGGACAGACTTCATCACTATCAATTTACAAACGTGAATCTACAGAGTACTTATTCAATATTTGATTGACAGTTAACGGATTACGTTTAAAATCTCACATCAGCTTTGATCACACACACAAATTGCAGCGCAAAAAACAGCACAATTCATTAAAAAACATTACAATGCTCAGTGGACTAAACCTTTTTTAAGCCACCGAAACCTTTTTTAAGCCACCGAATTGATCTGTGACAATATTTTCACAGATCATCCTTTAATTTGTGGTGGATAAAAACAAAATAAAATGATGCGGAAACATATATGACCGAAGCAGATTCTGGACGCGTCAAGTCTGAGTCACTGAAATGCGGCACAGAATATCTGGTAGATTTCAAAATAAAACATTGTACAACCTCCGGAGGGAAAACTCAACAGGATGTGTGCACTTGACTCGCTAATTGTAGCCTAACTGTGAGTGAGGGGTCACCAACGCCCCCTACCATGAGGCAGGAGAACTGCGTGCCTCAATATTGCCTTTAACAGCCGTATAAGTTTCGCTGCTCAGCACGGGAAAGCTGTTACACACATACTGTTGTTTAAAAAAACAATCAGCTAAACTATGGAAATTTAGTTCATATAGCAGATGTGTTTGAACATTTTAATAGTGGCGTTACAGAGAGACAGCGATATGGTCTGAGTGCACAGCGCCAGTTCAGTCAGCAGAGTGATTGCGTAATCACCAATTGAGGCAGAGCCGGCTCCTGCCTCACTGCACGTTTCCGCAGGATTTGATTCGTAAACGCGAAAATTCAGCGATTTTGATTAAAAATTACTTTAAAATGGGCCAAGTTAAATTAAAAATAAATGTACAGTACAAATCACTGGTTAAATATAGCTTTCTTTTTTAAATTCTTTTTATTTCTTTTTTTGAAATATAACCATTTATTTCTTTTTTCTTTTCAGGCTGGGCCTCACCTGCCTCCAATGACTGCACGTCATATAGAACAGGTTTCTAGAGAAAGTATTGATCAGATAGAGGTCTAAGAGCCAGATGTAGCACATATGATACAAATACTTTTAAAAGACTGAGAGCAATAAGTGTATGACCAGAATCTGTGACCTCAGTGTAATCCAAACCAAAGCACCAACACCAAACACCAAGTGGAAATGTTATTTCAAATACATTATTTTAACAGTTAAAGTTTAATGTACGTGTCTGAATTTGAAGTGCAACTTTCCTCAGGGTGTTAATCAGATTTGGCGCTGGAATCCTCCCTCTGTTCATCCAGAACCTTCTAGACGGTTCATTTGCATAGCCCGCCTCTATAGCTCCCTCCATAGTATCAGCTCGACTGCCGTGGATGTTGCAGCCTCCATAAATCCTGGATATAAAACCAGGCCTCCCCTCTTCCTCCCATATAGAATGTGCCAACAGGAGCAGCTGATTCACAGCTCTGCACATAGATGCATCAAGGATTTATAGGAGACTTAATTAGCAGATATAAAAGTGACTTATAGTAATTGTGTGGCATACAGAGGCGTATAATGTGGCAGTTATCATTTCCATAACTCCCAAGTCTTGAGTGTGTTCTTTGAACTTTTCTGGGTTTGTGGAGCTGTCTGGGCTTTGATGTGACTGCACAAAGCTGTTCTGGATGACATCATGGTGTTTCCACTCCAACGCTGCACAAGGAACTGAGGAAACATACAAAAAGCCAAAAAGAAAACGCTCCCTGGTGCTTCTCTTTCTGTTACTGCAGAAAATGTTATTCAAGTTTAAACACAAGATCCCAGCATCAGGGTACAAGGCACGACCGACCTGAGCAGAACTTCAGAAGCCCTACTATTTCAGAAGAGACAGTAGATGTTTACTCCACTGGTCCACAACATACTACCCACAGGCTTTTCCCTGCATTGCAGTCATGTTTTTATCATACTGGCCAATAGGTTTTGAGCTACTCTGAAAGCAAGGGGTTGTGGTGCCAGAGGTAAAGAGACGGAGGCGGAGAATTAAGTAAAGAAAAGAACTTTATTGGCCTGCTCAGTATGAGCTCCCATCCTCGACTGCGGAGACCGAACGTGTCTCCGCATGAGTATATACAGTGTTCCCCACCCTTTATGGTTCGTGGGGGAACCGCTAACCCACCCACAGTTCCGGGTGAATTATGTTCCCCCAATAGTCACCACAGGGTCTTCTTTTTTGGCGTCTTCATTAGTATCTTCGTTAGCATCATCATTAGCATCTTTCTCATTAATTACTTCAATCCAATCCACTTTTATTTGCATACAACACTTTTTACCGATACAAAGTCTCCAATGTGCTCCACAGAGTACATATTTGCAAATTAGATAAATAAAGAAAACCTTTTCATGAGCAAACAATCATCAGTATAAAATAAAGATTGAATGAAAGACTGAAATGTTGACTCTGGTTTTGAAAATTTAAGAAAGTCTTCACAGACCCAGGTGAGGAAACCAAAACAACAAAATAAAAAGAATTTAGAAATAGAAAATAGAAAGATTTTTTTAATCTGTGATTTTATGTACATTTTAAGTTAAAATGTCATAAGTATTTGGGCTTTTCAGCTTTTAATAGTTTTTTGATGCCTCCTTCATTAATCCTTCAGGTATTCCACAGAAACTACAGGCCTGTTTCTTCTCCATTTTCTTTCTGCATGTGTGCACTCTGGCCTCACTGCTCTGATGATACAGTTCAGGCACAATTCAGCTTTACATTTTGGACACATGGCTTAGAAAGCTACAACAGAATCAAGTTCAGTGGAACACATAAAAAGGATGGAGTCTATTCCTCTTTGTCTGATTTTGAGGAATTTTTTCATGTTTAAAGTTATATCAGTATACAGAGAAGAAAATAAATGCATGAAGGAAGGCAAACACAATGGGACAATGATCAGAGAACACTCCAGATTATCTATAATCAAACTATGGAACAAAACCCAATCAAAAGCGTGCCCTCTTGAGTGGGCACAGTGACACGTTACATCAGACTAAATGAATCAGTCAGGTCTAGAAAGTCTGTGTCCAGAAGCTTACACGAACAACAAACATGTGCATTAAAGTCTCCTACAATCACAAGTGTGAGTGCAACGTTGGCTGAGAAGTCTGTGGCTAATATGCAACTGCGCAGAGAAAGCAACCCAAGAATCCAAACTCAAATGAACAAAGTTTAAAAGAAGAGAAGATCATACCAGAAACCAGTTTAATGTGTAAATATTCCTTAAAATCAGGGAAAATACCGCTGACACCACAAATCTTTGGCTCATAAATTAAAGAACAATCTAAAAGGAGAAGTTCAGTGAAAGCTGCTGACTCTGCCCACATATCCATGACAGTTAAAATAATAATTTAAAACCACATCAATGCTTCAGCTCCGTATACCTGATATATACCACATGGACTCGGGTCCATAACCTGAGCGGAACTTGTGGGAAGGAGGAGGTGTGAGATTAACATGTGTCTCTCTGTGCAGTTCGTATAGTTAAGGTCTTGTTTTGTCTTGATGTGTCTTGTCCTGTTTCATTTCATCCCGTTTTGTCTTTTCTTGTGGGGTTTGATCGTGTTTTGTTTTGGCTGTGGCCTCTGGCCCTGCTAGTGTGAGTGGGGGGCAAGGCCTGGTGGTGAATAATTGAGACTGTATGGTTGTGTAATGTAATGATGTCTGATGAAAAAAAAAACACATTAATGCAAGGAGAGCCAAGAGGCCACACCAGCCACACCAATACCATCTTGGAAATCCACTTCAAACATCTCTGATGAAACTACTGGTTGGATCATTTGGAATTGTATATGTTATTTAGGACAATGCCTTCAAAGTTGGTTTCTGACACATTTTTTAATTTTCTAAATGTTCCTGTCCTTTTACTGGTCTATAGGTGGATGTTTACAACATGGCAATTATTCAACATATCAAACTATTTCCTATTGATTGCTGATAGAAGTCATATATGGACTGTGACTGAATGAGTTGAGTTCTCCTCCAGTGAAAGTACCACCAACTTCTATTGGAGATGGATCTGAATCCACACCACAGGACTAGAACATAGAACACAACCTGACAACCTCACACATTCAACTGGGATTGATTCAGTAGAATAGAAATTCAACAGGGGATTGATTCAACAGAACTGGAACATATTGTGGTTGATTCAGTACAACAATGTTGATGTACGGGGACAGTGAAGTATTAAAAAAAATCATTCTCATGTAACTGTCAACTCTCAAAAACTATAAACCAGGTTAAAAACAGCAAAGATACAAGTAATAATCACTTGTGTGGTTATGTCGCTATGTTTCCTTCTCTCAACCTTGTCCTGGTCCTGGTTCCAGACGATCCTGTCAGCAAAACCATTTGGTTAGTTAGTTTTCCAGTCAGGAAACAGACCAAAGGGAAACGCCACGGCCAGCATCTGAAATGCCACAACAACACAAAAGTCTGTGGATAAAAGCCATTAATGCCACTTTAAGTCTGATGTTTCTCTATTGGATTTAGTTCTGCTGAAAACAACATAAACTTGTAGAAAAAGGCTAAAATACCAACAGCTTACCAACGGCTTTTAACTCACAATACCTCCAGCAAATTCTATGTCCTATAGTAGCTTGACAACAACATTGGTGAGTGAGTGTGGGACTATACATACATACACAGATACACACACGCACACACACACACGCACACACATATATATATATACTGTATATATTTGATGCAGGTCAAGGGTGCGTCACTGACACTCACCATCGCCATGTTACTGTGAACCAAGCCAATCAGATGTGGTTCTGCCCTATTTTTTGACTGATGGAGTCCTCCATCAGCTGCAGCCATGCCTCAGACTCGAGCAGTGGCATGGCAGATGGCGGGACGGACACACTTAAGATTTAGTGATGTGACTGAAGGGAAACCATTTTGTTTGGTTTGGTTGTTTAAGTTCCATATCTGCCAACACAGCGGACCATGGTGTCTCATCACATACATTGACACCAAGTGCAGTTTATTTTACTCCAAACCAAGATGGCCAACAGAAACACATAAATGCCGACCATCATATGTACGTAATCCTTCTATGTGAGGACACCGCTGAAGGTAGAACAAATATAGAAGCATCAACTAACATCTGAGGCATTGGTCGCCAACCCCTAGACCATGGAACTGTAACGGTCTGTGAGTAATTTAGTACCGGGCCACACAAATAGAATATATTACTTGCATTATTTGCGTTAACCAAATGACGACTAAATTCGACTCCATACATCAGTGTGTGTATTTCCACTGTCATTCAGACCATTAGTGTAACTTTACTGTTGTGGATAAACTTGATCTGAACCAACAGGTTTGAGCGGAAATCAATGGACTTTTGGGAATAGAGTGGACTGAAGAGGGTTTAAACAGATTATCTCCATAAATTGAGGAACAGCTAATATTAGAATATGTTGAAATGGAGAAAACATCAGATTGTTAGCATTAAACGTCTTTATATTTTCTAGTTTTGACCATCTTGGTTGTTAATTACATATAGATTTACTTCTAAAGTTAAACTCATGGTATCCAGGTAAGTGGATGCTTATGGAACTACAGAAAAAAAAAAAATGTTAGAATTAAATAAAAAAACAATTATGTTATATTGTTAATGCCAAAGATGATTAAAAATACTCAGGAAAAAACAAAACCTAATAAATTTGAACTAACTTTCTGACCATTTATGCATGAAGGAGTTAATATCCATAAGTTCTATCTAAACCATGACCACTAACTACAGTTTTGTTATTTGCTTTAATGGGGTGAATCACTGCTGAGCGGTGATGTGATTTTCCTGTAGAAAACACACGCTGACTTGAATTTTCCTTTTGGAGCTGACAAAATATTTACAGCAGGTAACAAATGTGTGTCTTTTTATCAAAGTGTCTGATTGGTTGTGATAAAACTCAATAGTTCTGTGCGCTAGCATCAAGTTCAAGGGGCGGCTGAGAATACCAAAGAAGGGACACAAGCAGATAGAAGGAGCTGCTTTAACATCCATCAGCAGACAGTCGGAAATGCACCCAGCTTATTAATGATGCTTGTGAGTAGCAGAAAATGTAATTAGTGCATCCAAAACAGGACCAGTGGTTACATGTTGTACATGTCGGCAGAGCTATACATCATCCCTCATGCGTATGTCAATTCCCTGTGGGAGACCAGGGTCCTGATTAGCTGCTGGAAAATTGCTTTATGTCCAGCTTTGTGTTTTTATTAAAGGAACAGTTGAAATTCTACTGAATAAATCTGAAATCTTTGCTGATCACCATAAAAGTGTCCACATTAACATCAGTGTTGCTTTTGTTGTAATTCATTGGTCCACCTTCGAAATCCATGGCTTTCATTTGTAATGAATATGGAATGTATTTGTTTGGTCACATGTTGGATAGATGCATTAATCTACACAATTTATTTTTTCAGTGCATGAGTTCAAACTGTGACCTCCCAGGAACCTCCCACCCCTTTTTATGTGGTGTCTGCATCTTCTGTTCATGTTTCTAGCACCTTCTCAGGCGGTGACTGGCCAAAACCGGCCACCAACATTCTATAACCACCACTATAACCATGAGTATAGATCCCCAGCCATGTTGTATTAATCCATCAGAACATCTGTGAGTTGCTTTGTACAGTCTCTGAGCACACGCCTCCATATGTTGTCCGCACCTGCAGCTTTTCTTGAGCAGGGTCCATCGTCCAGGTGGGGTGTTTCATTGTCTGGACAGGGAGGGGCTTTTGTTGGTGTCATGGAGTTGTTCTCTTCAAACCTATTGAATTATAGATGTAGACTGATTCTATTTGTGCATATATCTGTGCTTATACAGTACAGGCCAACAGTTTAGAGAGTGTACAAAGCAGTGGTCAGAGCAAAAGGTGGCTATTTTGAATGAATAAACTAGAATATAAAACCTGTTTTCAGTTATTTCACCTTTTTTGCTAATTACATAACTCCACATGTGTTCATTCATAGTTTTGGTGCCTTCAATGAGAATCTACAATGTAAATAGTCATGAAAATAAAGAAAATGCTTTGAATGAAACGGTGTGTCCAAACTTTTGGCCTGTACTGTATGTTAGCCTGAATGGTCAGCGTGTCATGATGATGCGTGCTCAGCCTGGCGTCAGCCTTGTCCTCCACCCTGTTATGATGCAGCCACGTGTCACTTTTATCACTTCCATCAGTCGGTACAAATAGAGGCCAGTCCGGACACATGTGGACTGAGATTTGCCCTTTTTTTTCTCTGCAGTTATACAGCTCAGTGGACTTTGGACGGAAATGGCAGCTGGTCCACGAACACGTCACGCCCAACAGATTCTACTGGTGAGTCACTGTGTGGTTTTCTCCTCAGCTCCAGCTAGTTTGTCATTCTGCTCCATTCCTTCTCTCTAAAGTTTTCTTGTTTACTCAGGAATGCAGAAACTGTTTCTCGTGTTCTGCGCGACTGAGCAGCTGATATTAATGGCTTAGAACAAAGTGTGTGACTGACTGGTGATGCTGCTGAAATCCTACACATTTCCCTGTTGATAAAATCAGGCAGATTAATCTCTTCAGCATGCATTTTGCATTGGCTTTCAGGTGCTGAATCACATTTTGTTTGATCCATGCTCATCTCAAATTGCACATGAATTTTAAGGTATCAGCAGAATAATGGACAGCGTTTTTGTTTTTCCTCAGATGTTAACATATAGATACAGAAGCGTATCTGGGACTAATAATAGATTTGAGATACTGCCGTCATTTCTCATCTAGTCATGTCTGTTACGTATTCTACTGTGTGAAAATGCACACACTTTACAAACAGGTACAGATCCATCTCAAAGAGGAGCTGTTTCCATTCCAACAGTGTATTGTCCTGAACCCTCTATATGACACTCATTGAAATCAGTGCAGTTGGAATCAGAATCAGAAGTGACTTTAATGAATGTCCAATCCAATACAGATTATGTGAATAAAAGCTGGTTGTATAACTAAAAACAGGGTGTATAATTAAAATGGGGTGTGGAAATAAATCAGGGTATGTAAATGAAGAAATGTATGTAAATGGGTTTTTCTCAATACGTCTGAGGGTGGAAACTGTTTCTATCTTGTTGAGAGTGGGAGTGTCCACCATCAAATCCACACCTATGACACACATCTACCACAGGGCTGTGGCCTGAGCCAAAGACAACCACCAAAGTCTCTGGTCAAGCCCATCACACGGGGATCAAGTCAGCCCCGCCCTTTTTACGCTGGCAATAGAACCACTGGCGGAAGCCATTAGAAAAAACCTAATATACGTGGATTTAAGGTCAGTAGTAGTGTACATAAAATCTCACACCGGGGCCCCCCTTTGCAAAACACAACAAATGCTTCTAAAAGAAATATCAACTTTTAGTTTGTATTTCATTATTTTTTTATTCAGTTTTCAATATTCCTTATTTGTAAGCATAGAAAATAGCTAACAAATATAAATTCAGTGCCATATAATTCCAGTGATTAGAAAATTCAACAGATAAGAACAAAATAATTTCAAAGCTAGCTTTTTGTCTTTCTCTCTATTGTGTCTGTGTGTGTTTGTGCATGAGTGAGTGAGTGTGTGTGTTTCT
>JAPTHA010192210.1:0-11746 GCA_029814585.1 Gymnapogon annona | reverse complement strand
GCCTGATGATTGTTGCGTGATATAATGTTGTAGTGTAATGTGTGATGTAATGTTGTTGTCTAATGGAAAATAAAAAATAAAATATAAAAAAAAACAGTGCAAATACTACATATCAGTGTAAACCGTAGACAGTACTATAAACAGTGAAAGTACCGCATATCAATGTAAAACAGTACTAGAAAACACTGAGAACTGCACAACAGTACTACAAACAGTGAAAACACTATAAGTCAGTGTAAACAGTACTATAAGCAGTGAAAATACCACACATCAATGTAAACAGTAAAATAAACAGTGAAAATACCACACGTCAGTGTAAACAGTACTATAAACAGTGAAAATACCACACATCAGTGTAGATGTCCCACATCAAATTTAATGCATTTTTTCAACTCCGACTTCCTCCATCAGTTCCACAATGAAAAGGGTGGATATGCACCGTGTTTTAATGAGTGTTTCCACATTCATTCTTAAAATGTTCACACCAGGATGAAACATGTGCAACTCTTATTGTGAACTGTTAGTAAATTGTTTGTAAAAAATGTGTTCTTTTTTCGTGATCAATGACTTTGCACACATTTTAATACCTGCTCTACCTCCTGAGCCCCGGCTCCAGGTTTCTGCCTGTCCAAAGTTGCCTTTCCACTGTTGCTGTGTTTGTTTCTTAATGATTCTGTTGGGTGTCTTCTACATTGCCTACCTGAAAAAGGTCACTGGCAGTACATTGTTTAGATGTAGGCAGTGTATATACAGTGTATATACAGTCTATTTACATATGTCAACATATCTGCATAATGTCCTATATGGCCCCTTATAAGAAATAGTGAATATATAAATGCTGCCTTAGCAGGGTTTGCAAATTAGCCTTGCACAATTAGCCTTGCACAGTTTGCATGACATCTGCTTTGTATTTTCTGTTTAATAATATTAGGAACTTTGTTGTTTCCTTTGTTGAATAAACATCTAAATGAATACATGAAAATCTGCTTAGACAAAGTACAGTAAATATTTATTGTTTTTTTATACTTTCTATGTGAAATAAAGACTGTTGTCACTTTCTTACACTACAACAATAGTTTTTCCAGGACTCTTCAGGTCATTTACTGCAGACTGCAATATCATGAAGTGGTTCTGTATTCACCTTTGTGTGAGACCTACATGAACAAAAACATTAAGGAGATACACAGAAGTTTTTGAAAGAAATGTCACATCAGTGATCAGTGATCTTGATATCATATAATAATATAGTAAATTCTTAAACAATTTCCCTCAGGAACAAAAAAGTATTCTGATAATAACACTATAGTCTATAATAATAATCAATTTGACCAGTTAATATGTTAGGTTCATTGACAAATTGTCTGGAGCTAAAGTGAGGGTCCATCATGTCTTTGTTTACCTTGACTATAACACTGTATTCACACCCATGAGAATCAAATATTAGTGTATATTTTTTATTCAAAAACCCTCCATGGGAAGCAATGGGAGTGAATAACACTATCTGTGTGTGACGTGAGCACTCACAAGGATAGTGCTCTCCCTCCCAGCCTTATCAAGCTCACTGAGAACAGCTGTTACTATGTTGATGGGCCAAAGGCCAGGAAAGTGGTCCAGTTTGTTCACAAGAGAAGACAATTTTTTCTAAAAATTAAAAAACTACAGCACATCTCGGACCATCCAGATCCAAACCATATAAATGTTTTTTTTTAAAAAATTTGACAAAAACACACCTTCATTTTATTACTAAACCAAATTTAATAACTAAGGCACTTTGTTCTGTTGGAGCATCTTATTATTCATCTTTAATAGAGAACCACAGCACATATGAACCTAGTATTCCACCAACCCTACATAGTAATGATTTTATTCATATATTCAAGTTATCATCAAGTCATGTTCATCAGAGATAAAATGAATGGTCTTTGTGGAGGGCCTGGAGATGGCCTTCAGAAACTGTAGTCTCTCTGACTCAGAAACCACAGAGTTGACTATTTAACCTTTTGGTTATCTGGATTGCTTTTTTCACCTAAAGAAATCAGTCAGCTCATTTCAATACTCTCTTTATGTAAACTATCCACCAGTGATGTGCTGTCAGGGGAGGCACATGAGGCATGGCCTCACCTGTCATCATGAAAAGAACAAATAAATAAATGGTTATATTTAACCAGTGATTTGTACTATACATTTATACATTTGGTACATGTACATTTATATGTATATGTCAATGTATATCTAATATTTATAATTTAACTTGGCCCATTTTAGACCTTTTTTTTAATCAAAATCATGGAGGAAACTCATTGCTTGTATCTGAGATCTTTGTTATGATTCTGAGTTTGTCATGCTGTCTGTGTGCGTCCTGTGACTTTTATTTTTTTTCTCTTCCTGTCTGATCTAATGTGTTTGCCCTCATGTGTGTTACTTTCACTCCTAGGTCCCGCTTCCACCTGTTCCTCATCTGCGATTATCCTCAATGCCGGTCACCTGCCTGATTTCCCTCCCTATATAAGTCTGTGTCTGAGTCTTCGTCAGTCCGTTGCATGTTCCTACATTGTATACAGCTCTGATTCGGCCCTGTCCTGTTGAGCGAGTCCTTTTGTGAGTATTCTTTGAAATCGAATTGTCGATTCAGTCTTGAGTTTATGCCTTGAAATTGGTAAAGTTATCCTCTTAAGAGTGCTTTGATTTGGTTACAAAAGAAATTTTGGTTAATTTACACCCCAAGAATTTTCCTCTCTTTAGAGTGATTTTGATTTATAGTTATTTGATCTTTACTTCTCCCGTGGTGGATTTTTTTTGGTTAAAGATAAGAGTAAGAATATTCCCGTGTTTTTAAACTGCGTTTTTTTTGTTATTTCCAACCACCAAGTCGGTTGGTCTGGTTAAGCTACCAGTTATATGTCCACTCCTGAATTTCAAAATAAAACTTAAATTTTTGAAAAGAAAGATCTGCGTCACACAAGTTCTAACAATCTTGTTGTTTTGGTCATAACCCAAAGCTCACGACCACAGGTGAGAGTAGGAACAAAGATCGACTGGTAAAACAAGAGTCTTGCCTTTTGGCTTAGCTCTCTCTTCACCATGATGGACTGATGCAGTGTCAGCAGTGCCATACTGCACACTACATATTCATTATTGTTGCACTGAGTACACTGTGTTTGAGGACTTAGTCCTCGTTTTCTTGACAAGAAAGACTACAGTGTTGTTGTTACCTGTTGAAAGTTTCAGCTGGATCCGCTGACTTCTTCGGAGTGTTGTAAGGTGACATTCCTGCATCATTTGCTGGGGTTATGGCTGTCCTGATAGATTTTGACAGATCTGCTAAGATCTGACACCAACCGGCCCCTGCCAGTCAGTGTCCTTTTGAGGAAGGAGACCCAGGTATGAGTAGACCCTCTTATCCCAGTTGAGGGGGTGGCTGCCGCACAGTTGGTAGAGCGGGTCGTCCAATGGCACAATGGTTGGCAGTTTGAATCCATGCTCGGATGTTGAGGTGTCCTTGAGCAAGACACTGAACCTTAAATTGCACCCAGTGGAGCCTGGCAACGCCCTGCATGGCAGCAGCTGCCCACTGGTGTGTGAATGTGTGACTAGATAAATGTGAGGCCAATGTAAAGCACTTTGGGCACCACTGTGTATGAAAGTGCAATCCATTTACCATTTTTCTCACGTTCCATCTTACAGATCTGTTACGTACGTTGCCTTTTACCAGATTGTCTTGAGTCTCTACCTTGTGCGTTACAACACTTGTGTTCTGTTAGTGATCCTGGTTTTTGACTTTACTGATTGTTCTGATTTAGATTTTTGCCTCTTGAATTTCCCCTATTGGATCATTTGCCTCGTGGACTGATTACCTGGTTCTGACCCATTAGTGGATTAAGGACTGCCTTTTGATCAACCCAGTTAAGTGCATTTGTCAATCTGTGTGCTTAATAAACTGTATAGAAAAGAGACTAGTCAGTATTAATCTCTGCACTTGGGTCTGAATACTCTGTTTAACGATCTCTGTTGTATATACAGTAGGTGCACTGTAGAAACCTTTTGGTTCTTAAAACCTTTTTAGCATTACCACAGCATAAGAACGGCCATAGTTCTTGGATCCTTTTTTAGCTCCTACTTGCAGGCAATGTCCTATTTATTACTATAGGAACTATGTGATATATAGACCCCAGGCTACATCCAGTTCTGTGTCGCGCAGAAGAGTGAGTTACGGAGAACATAGCGTGACTGATCAGGTTGTAGGAATAGGTCATTGCTCTACAACAGCATCAGTTTGTCCTATAGATCTACAAATGACATTTAACACGTGTTCTCTTTGGCTTTCCCAGGGACACATCTTCTGCAGCCTCTCATATCTGCATCTGTGTGAACTTCTGAGAAGAGAACAAACACATCTGAATGACCAGATATGTTTGTGTGAATGAATGTGTGGTCACATTCATTCTGATGTTCATCAGTGATTATGGGATGTATGATGCTAAATCCACATTCACTTTGCTGTTGACATGGGCAGTGTGGACACTGCGCTAAACACTTTATGGAAACTGTCTCGGACTCTGTGGCATATGATATATATTCTGTGAGGTCCCTCAAATGTGGACTTTTGAACATAAAAATGCTCATTTTCCAGCCCTGTGCATGTGGGAATATTGTATCATTTGTTAAAGCACTTTGGAGGATACAGAATAAGATTGAGTCTTATTGCTCTGTTTTACTACCTCTGGGAATGCAAAATGAAAGTTCCCCTGCAGAGAGTAATTATTTCAACTCAGTATGGGGTGGATAGTTCTTAGAACCACTCTATGGGAAAACGGCAAATGTTTCCACTAGCTTCTTAAAAGAACTGTCCCAACTGGTAACGATACATTACTGCTTAATTTAAATACCCTAGCTAGGAAAATGAACAAGAAAGTGTTTTTGGAAAGTTTCATGGAGCAGGTAGGTGAAAGAGGCTGTTATTCATGTTCTGTTCTTGTGATGTCACGAATGCTGCTAATAAAGTTGAATACACAGTGGATTTGTGATATATTTTTTAAAATGTCAGTTTTTATGAAAATAGAATTATTTTTTTTGTAATTTCTGCCACAACTTAAATATTGTCTGACACTAAACTGATCTGTGGTGTAAAAAAGGTTGGAGGCTGCTGCTTTAGACCCTATTGTGATATGTCTTAGCTGACTACCAGAACCTAAACTGAATGCCTAGCTGTTTCCATCAGTGAATATTGTCATTCCTGATAGCACAAGCGTACGCAATCAAATTTAATTTTGAGTGTAATATCCCCGGTTGATGGTCTGTCTCTTAAACTAATGGTTCATTTTGACTTTAGTTTTTTATTTGCATTTTAACTTGAGTGAGGGCACCATGAGAGCTGGTGAAATCACTAATATATTTACTCTTACAGCATGAAATACTATAACCTTTATTTAATTTTTTAACTATCATGGATTATATTGACCATTGTTTTAATAAGTCTTTCTTATTGAGCTTTACCTTGACAAAATATAATTGGAGTACATATAAACAAGTGTTTAATCTGTACTTCGTTGTACAATGAACTGTAAATAAAGTACACTTGATGAACTTAATATGTTCATCACTATTAATTCAAGACCCCATGCTTATCAGCTCATACTGTGAGAGGCTCATGCTGAAAGAACCACTATTAATCTACACGGTACGGCAACATGAACACAAACGATTTATCATCTTGTACAATTATAAAAATATGGGTTACTACCTTCCAGTGTACCCAACAAGCATAGGTAACAGGCAAATCATGTACAACTAATACTAGAGTGAAAACACAAACCTTGTTCCTTGTTCAGGTGCTATCAGTATTAGCCAGCTTTACTTATGAACTTGTGACACCTTTCTCTGGAACAAGTGCAAAGCAGTTGCTAATTTCCACTGAAACTCTTACACCACTGTTTCTGGCAGGAAACAAATCACGTCACTGCAGAATGTGTAGTAACTTTTATTGGAATCTTGTTATTTATTTTGGAGTGAGTGGTGTGTGTGTTTGCTGCTGGACACCTGAATTTCTCTCTTGGGAGATTAATAAAGTTTTATCGATCGATCGTGGACATAAAGCCAATAACTTTGCTTACAAAAGCAGATGTGACAAGTGAGCAACAGGATACCAGATTAATTATAAAATCTTTAAAGAAATGAATAATTCATTACACTGGACCAATGTAGAGTCCACCGAACACTAGTGTCTTCTTCTCCAATTCAAGCTTCCTCACTGATTACAGAACACTGTGTAGCTTGTGTTATCAGCACTCTGTGTACAGAAGACAGAGGTGGCCTTCGGGGCTCCTCTTGGGTCTTGGAAAGAGATTATATAAAGAGACAATTGTTTATGATCACATCCAAGCCTGAAGTCAAAACAAAATATCAAGTTGTGTTAAATATTCTATTGTTATAAAATGCAGCAAAATTCAACATCAACCCTGTCAGCAAGTGGTTCTATGGAAATATGGAAGTGATAAGATGGTTCAAAATTGATGCAAAATTGATATTTAAACGTTGTTTAATCAGATAGCCATGTCTCAAATAAATAGGGTACATTACATTATTACACAATTTATAAACCTTCCCAAAAAAAAAAAAATATTTAAAATATTCAGAAACATGTTTAACCTTGTATCACACTTTATCATATGCAAATGTTTTAATTCAGTCTTACCAGTATCATAATCCACACAGAATTACACAGTAGTTGATTAAATTCAAGATTGAAAATGATAGGTATTATGGTAATAACAAAAATAATAATAATACAGCTTACATGGATTTGTTGTCCATTATTGCTTCACTGGTGAAAATTTTGTTATTGTGTAGTTTTAGTACGTGTATCTCTCATTTTACCTTTTCTCATTGGGGGATTCTAAAGAAAACTGTGAAGTTCTACTCCCATTCCATTTCCGTTTCCACATTAAAGAATTATTTTTTTGCTTTACCCCAAATTTTGTACTTTTTTTCTATTTTTAAACACTGTTGTAAGGGGCGGCCATGGCTCAGATGGTAGATCAGGTTGTCTGGTAACCAAACTGTTGGCGGTTCAATTCCCACACTCTCCTGAAAATGTGCCATTGTGTCCTTGGGCAAGACACTTCACCAGCCTTGCCCATCCCTGTGTGAATGATGACCCTGTGATGAACTGGCAACTTGTCCCCTGCCTTCGCCCTTGAGTATCTGGGATAGGCTCCAGTGACTTACTTCCATTTTTTTCTTTTTTTTTTATACATGTCTGCTTAGATCGTCTTGGTAGACTACGTCACCTGTACTGTATGTATTATGAAGCTGAGAGTGATGGGGTGACTGCGGCTCAGTTGGTAGAACGAGTTGTCCAATGGCTCAAGGGTTCAAATCATGGCTCTGACGGTGTGAACCCTGAATTGCTCCCAGTGGAGCCTGGCAGCCCTGCTCAGCTGTGTGAATGGGTGAATGTGAAGCCAATGTAAAGCACTTAAAAACACTATATAAGGGCAAACCATCTACCACTTGAATGATTGTTTGTTTGTATAAGACAGGCATGAAGTAATTGCTTCTCAACAACTCTCCCAAGGATTAAACTAGGGGTGATACATAAACATTTTTTTAATGATTGACAGCAGCTAACATTGTTTGTGTAAAAAAAAAAGTAACCCAATCAAAATGGTCTCATTAAAACATACTAGGTACAAAAATTGCTTTGGGTGCCTTGAAGAACACTATAGATATCTAATCTCGTTGTTGTTGTTATTATTACCTTATGTAATCACCAGGATTTGTTTGTCTATCTGTTAGCAAAATAATGCCAAAAGTTCTGGACAGATTTTAAGGAATTTTTTAGGACAAGGAACAAGCATCACATTTAGATAATTCCCAAAATCTACTATATGGCCCCTACAAAAAGTTATGGCTGTATTTTAAAGAAATTTTCTAGGAAATGGTGAAATGGGACAAGTTACAACTGACGAGACCGTTTAGGTTTTCCAGGATTTTTGTATGGCATTTTCAGTCAAATAACCTCTCAGCTGACATTATGTTGCTAGACAAAGATATTGTTCATCTGTTGATATATAACCCACTACAGCATGGTGAGAAACTGAGCTGCCTTGGCAGGGATGTGCACTCTCTGATGGATTTTTGAGTTAATTTTGTTTGTTTTATTTATTCATTTATTAATAAAAAAATGATTTGCTTTGTACTTATATGTTATGGCATCTTTAATCTTAGACACTAATCACAATTAGAGCACAGTGTTCGGGCACATATATTTCAACAAAGTAGCAGGTATTGACCAGCAAAAAGCAAACACAACAGAAGACATTGCTTTACATTACCCTCACATTCACCGGCTGCTACACCATGCCAGGCTCCACTGGGAGCAATTTAGGGTTCAGTGTCTTGCTCAAGGACACTTCAACATGCTGACAGTCAGAGACAGGATTCGAACAGCCAACCCTTCGGCCATTGGACAGCCAGCTCTACCAACTGAGCCACAGCCACCCATTCTGTGCTCATTCTAATCTTAACCACCTAAAGATATCTATACAAGACTCGAAGTTGACACATGTCGTCATTTTTGCATTCTCACTCTTCTAAGGTTAGTAGATGTCATCTTGGCTGTATGCTTTATGTTTCTTCTCTGGCGTGATGGTGAGTATCTGTTTCGTTGTTGACGGGGTTTGTGTGTTTTCTTTCTATAAGAATTCCTTTTTGGGCTGTTGGGCACTCCCAGAGTTTCAAAAAGTTTATTTTGAAATGACGTGTCTAACCGCTGTGCCTGCAAGAAAAAAGAGAAAAGTTGTCAGAATGTAAAACATTGGTTTACTCCACTCATGAACTGCAGTTTAACACTAATGTTGACTTTGTTTTTAAATATTTTGGTGCTAGTATTTCTGTATTGTCAATTGTATCATATCAAAGCGGTTAATTGTTTCAGAAAACTCCTCTGCGGTGTCGCGTGTAATTTTCTTCAGTGCTAAAATTATATCCGACATGAATACATTTGGAATTGTGAAAGATCTCTTCTTACATATTGCCTCTATTTCACATCCATGAGAATAATATCACAACTATGCTTACCAGCTCTAGCTCTGTACTTGTCTGTGGTTCTGTGGTAGAGGTTGGTGGCACTGTTATGTGCTGTTGGTTGGGAGTCTTTGGTTTGGCACAGTATCTCTCTAGATGATGAAGGTCACAGCCACCTGGGCGGCAGCATTGGTCTACGATCCCCTTCTTTCCTCTGGGCCGAGCTCCATAACCAGACCATGTGCCTCTACCTTTAGAGATACAGACAGAAGTCATTTGTAAGTCTGAGCAGTCTGGGAAAATGTTCAATCAGTATGGATTTAAAATGACGAATGTAAGGTTTCAAAATGTCAACCAACAAAGGCGATGTCGCCTTTTATCATAATATAATATAATATAATGTACTCTTGGAATGGTCATGATGCCTCATACAAGACTAAAATCAGAAGACAAAAATGACCACTTAAGATATTCTTTAAAAGCCTTTATGTTTTTTTCTAAGATTATCTACCGTTTGCAGTGTAAGCTCACAGTCTCCCTTCCAGTGTTTTTCCTCCTTCCTCCTACTGTTTCTCCTTCTTCTGTACTTCTTTTTTATTACACATAAATAGATAACAGTTGTGTATTTTTACAGTAAAGCTATCACTCTTGAGGCAAAGTGTTCCTCTGGCTACATTGCCATTTCTTTTGCATTGACAAAAAACTGATACCAGCTGGAGATGGTGACCTTGGTCAGAACAGGCAAGAAGCAATCAGGTGAAAGTGCCTGAGGCCAATTTCTCACATTGCCCTCTCAGCTCTATCTCCAAGTTTGACAAAGAGTCCTCAAACAGAATCTTCTCACTCCTAAGGGAGTTTTTGTGGATTTCAACAGAAATTGATGCTCGTTGATCCTACTGGTTTTTTGTTTTACTTTAATTATTTGATGTAAGTCTTCATTTTCCTGGTAAAATATTTCTTTGTAAACTTTATTCAGTGTCATTTAGTTAAATACTAACTAACCTACTGAATTTCCCAAAGACAACAATAATACAGCGCCTTTAAGCATTTTAAATTCCACAATAATATTAAACTATTTCAAGAATAAAAGTCTTAAAATTACAAGAATAAAGTCACGTAATCTCAAGTGGAAACAATATGAAAAAATAAGTAAATGTAAAATATTTGTCTATGTCCAGTGGCTTTGTATTTGATTAGTCTGCAGTCATGATCTAGTGTCATGACTGTCATTATTAGGTACATGTGTATTGTGACGGTACAGGAGGACAGTATTGTGACTGGTCTTACACTTAATAAACCACATGATGAATGTTGTTGTTTGGTGATAACTACAAGTGTTTTCATATGGACATGATGACCATGACCAGATCTTTGTTATACATCTCAGTTGAAGTGTGAAGACGCAGGGTAAAACAACCTTGATAGCATTTCCTGGATGTCAGTTTTTATATATTTATCTACATTCAGAATAGGTTTGGTTGTCTGTTTCCTCACTATAAGAAATTTCTGAATTGGTTGAAGGAACCCCTGCTTTGCTGTATCTCATTTCATTGGTTCAATATCCAATAGTTGGAATATATGGTTAGTGGTGGCCTTATCATACTATTTTGATGAGGAAGGAGGTCTATCTTCTTCATGTGTTGTAATATGTTTTGTCTGCTCTTCTTTGATACATTTCATAAACCTTTGGCGTGTGATTTTTTATGCCCAGCTGACAATACAAATGGTTTTTGCAGGTCTTTCTACAACCTTTATGGTCTTGCCTCACAGCCAATGCTGCTATGACCAAACAAACCATGACATGAGGGGAAAGAAGTAAATATGCTCTGTACTTTTATGACTCAGTTACTAAACATTCAGCAAAGAATTACAAATGTACCTCTCGAAAATACATTTTCTTCTTGTGGTTTTTCTTGTATATTCAGTATTGTGCTGCTTTTAGAATACTTACTCTCACTATATCTAATAACACAATTCAACACTATTTTGACAATTCCCACTTTTTGGTCAAATTTTTAATTAAGGAAAAAAGTCACATAGTTGACTAGAGAAGTATTCATTCATTCTCCAAGCCGCTGAATCCTTTGCAGGGTCACAGGGGTTGCTGGAGCCTATCCCAGCCACATAGGGCGAAGGCGGGGGGGTGACAAGTCACCAGTTCATCGCAGGGTCATCATGGGCAAGGTAGGAGAAGTGTCTTGCCCAAGGACACAACGGCTCATGATCAGGGGAGAGCAGGAATCAAACCACCAACCCTTCGATTAACAGACTGGGTCACTCTACCACCTGAGCCACGGCCGCCCCAACTAGAGAAGTAATGTTTCTTAAATGGACTTAAATTAAATATAGCATATTAACATTTAACTAAAGTCGCAATATTGCTCCAAGCAACATAACTGAGTGAAAGTATAGTATTTATATGCATGAATAAAATCCAGTCCATCATACGATGTATTTACTGTACTATGTATTATACTATGTATAATCAAGATTGATTTAAATTTTTTTGTCAAATTACTTTGAAATGAAAATATCGAATAGAAAATAATAGAATAGTGGCATGAACTAGTCCACCACTTCTGCATTTGTAGCTACAGCCATAACCTAGCTACTTATGTCACAGCACTTCCATTGAACTGTTTGACGTATATAGACTTAGACTTAGACTTCCTTTATTGTCATTACACAGACACACACAATGAATCTGGTAACGAAATGTCAT
>JAPTHA010192194.1:0-11749 GCA_029814585.1 Gymnapogon annona | reverse complement strand
AGAAAGAAATAGATTAAATCAATCAAAAAAATAAACTTAAAAATAAAAATTTTCACTTGAAAACAAATAACTTGGATAAACTATTTTATTTTGATACAGCACGTAGTTTTGTTTACGCTTCCATATGCTCTCTCTCTGAATCGCTGAATCTTTGCTTGCGTTTTGACACAAACCTCACCTTTTGTGTGTGCATTTGTAATATGTCCTGGAGAAAGACGGAAACAAATGACTCAGTCTTCTGACAAGGTTAGCTCAAATTTAAAAAACAACATAAAGTGATTGATACTTACTTAAATCTCGCAGCAGTTCGTGTCTCCCTGCGCTTCCTCTGCGAGCGCACAGCCTGCCACTCAAAAACTCATCCAATTGGAATGCGTCCCTGAAGAGCCCGCCCACATGTGAGCGTTTTGGGTCAAAACGCAAGCAAAGATTCAGTGAAGTCAGCGAAGATAAAAATGTATTACCTCTCATTACCTCATAGTCCACCCAGTAGGTTCATTCCATCACAGGTACATCATTAGTATTTGTTTCAGATCTATGATGTTTCTGACAAACCTCATCCAGTCTGGTCTTCATAGAAATTTGTCCAGCTCCTCCATGTCTCTTATGACCATCACTTTGGCTTCCTCGGGTGTTCCGTTGAGCTTGACAAATATTTTACAGCTGGTGGTCCATGTAGCTTGTATTTTCTTCTGTTTTTTCAATAATGGGGCCTTTCTGGCAATATCTACATTACGTTTGGTCAGGTGTTCATTCATATAGAAGTCCTTTCAGTTTTCTTCCTCGTTTCAACAATGCCATTTTGTGTTATTATAGCCGGTTTATCACTGCTCTTTCTTTGGGGCAGAGGGTGGCAGGCTTTGATGGTGTTAGGCTACACTTCAATGCCCTTTGATTGCAGAAAGGCTGTCACTTGTTGCTCCACTGACACAGAAACCAACTCATTGGACTCCACATCTTGGTCACTAGTCACTGCCCTCGCATATGATCGAGGTTTTATTTTAAGCCCCGTAATAATATCGTTCATTCTTGTATACTGCTGAAGCTCAGACACTCTGCTTTCTAGCAACGTCATCCTCTTCTTCCACTAGATCCAGTATGGACATCTGCTGCAACCTGACAGCAGATACCTCCTCCGACAGAAAGTCCAGGGACTTCTTAATGTCTTCGATGTCCTCGGTCGCCACTTGTTTCTTTGGAGGCATATTCCACTCCAGTCAAAGTCCAAGTCCACGATGAGCCACACTAGCAGCAGCCACTCCATGCCGCGTTTCTGTTGTGAACTCAGAAATGTAGTTTTGGAAGTTCGCTAGTTGAGCTAACCCCTGCTAACACTTCCACTCCAACCCAAATACTTAATGTTCCCAGTGTGCATTTTAATAAGTATACCATAAAGATGCATGTTGTGTGGCATGTTCATTATTTCTCAGTAACGGTGGGGGGGGAACAAAGGCGCTCCAATGCATGGAGTTGAAGGGCAACATAGAACATTTATTAACTAAAAGGAATATAACATGCAACAACCGAACCAAAGAACACAAGACACAACCAGACGCACAAACTGGAGACACCAACTAACCAAATAAAAAAATCAAGAGACAAACCAGATACAAAATCCCATGACATGAGGTCAGAGTCCAGACCCATGGTAAAAATCAAGAAAACCAGAGTAGAAATAAAGCTGAGGAGTCCACGCTGCGTAGCGTCTGCACCATCCCCTTTACCCTCTCCTGATAGCTGATGCCAAGCAGCGTGGAACAGGTGGAAATGATCAAGGAAATTGAGTCGACCCTTGAAGGAGAGGGAGTGCCCCAAGCCACTGCAGGGAAGAACTGTGACAGAACCCCCCCCAAGGGACAGCCCCTGACGCCCCCAAAAAAACAAAGAAAAACAAACAGACAATACAGAGAAACACAGGACAGGAACATTAGAGTCAGGACTCCTGTCATGAGGACAGGAGCCAGGACGCCATGGAAATTATGGGGCGGGTCCTCAAAGGGAAAAAAACAGAAGAGGTGGGGAAACAGACAGAAGAGACAAGATCCCCTCCAAGGGCAAACAGAAGAGGCCGGACCCCCACCATGGGGAAGGAAACAGGGAGCATTATCTCCAGGAAACACTGATCACAGGACATAAGGGACGTAGACCAGGGAGCATGGACCTAGACAGACAGGAAACAAGCATCAGACCAGAAACAAAACAGAGACCAGAAACAGATCAGAGAGACCAGAAACAGGGGACTCAACATGACAGATGATGGTAAACGATGTGACAGACAACCAACAGACAGAAGACACACAACCAAAAGGACACAACCCCGACCCCCAAACAGACTTGGGCGTGTGCTCCACAAAAAGATGAGGACAACTATAAAAATAAATAAAAACTATATGACAGGTGAGGTAGCAGACTCAAAGACCCCACTGCGTGTTCACAGAATCGAACACTCCGCGGTGTGGCTGCCAGCCTGGAGGACTGGCCTGGAGCACAGGACGTGGAAGCCCCCTTCCTTGAGGGGGCAGACATGAAAAACACACTCCAGGGGCAGACGTAGAAAACACACCCCATGGGAAGATGAGAAAACACCCCATGGGCAGACCAGAAGCACTAAATAGTATAGAGCGGGAATGAAGGAGGCCAAGAGGGGACAAATGAGGCCGTGGGGGAACACACACGAGACTGAGTGGGAAGCACACAAGACTGAGTGGGGAGCTAACGAGGCAGAGACCCAGCCTTAACGAGGCAGAGACCTGGGATTAACAAGTCACAGAAAGACAAGGGAATAGGGTGTATCCGAAAGTGGGTGAAAGTGAAATCGGGGAGCTAACAGAAAGAAAAGAAAATACTGTGTTCAAAAGAAAGTGAAAAAAATCCCCTTCACTCCAGCGGAGCTCTGTCTATGATGGACTCCTGCTGTAACGGTGGGGGGGACAAAGGAGCTTCAATGCACGGAGTTGAAGGGGAACATAGAACATTTATTAATGAAAAGGAATATAACATGCAACAACCGAACCAAATAACACCAGACACAACCAGACGCACAAAAACAGAGACACCAACTTGCCAAATACAAAATCAAGAGACAGACCAGATACAAAATCCCAAGACACGAACCAGAGTCCAGAACAGAGGTGAAAATCAAGAAAACCAGAGTAGAAATAAAGCTAAGGAGTCCACGCTGCGTGGCGTCTGCACCAGTCCCTTTATCCTCTCCTGATAGCTGATGCCAAGCAGCCACACAGCGTGGAACAGGGGGAAATGATCAAGGTAATTGGGTCGTCCCTTGTGGGAGGGTCACAGGTATTGAGTTTATCAGTTGCATTTTAAATAAAAAAAAGAGTAATTAATTGCCGTGGATTGTCACTGATGTCACTTCTTTTTCTATATATGATCCTATTCATTTAAAACAGATGAGTTCAACAGCAACAGGTGTAGTTTCTCATTTGGTGGAGAAAAGTTTGGTCGGTGTCACTTCTTCGTGTCTAAACTTTTTCTGCACTTACCTTCATGTTTGGATTCTGCTGACTCTTTCCTCTGTGCTCCAGCCAAAGACCACAGGCAAACTGGAATTTAAACAATCTTGATGATCTGCCGTTCAACAAAGCTGATGTGCTCTGAAGTCAAAGACTTTCACTTGCGTTCACACTATCGTTTCATCTCAGACCCTCCAGTTTACAGGTTTGATGTTGAACCTCTGCACCAAAGGCACAATTTTCCTTTTCACTTTATATCCAGGTTTTCTGGATATAAAGTATATCCTTAACACTCCTTGTATGCAAAAAGCAAAAAAAAACAACTCCCATTTGCATGAAAACATTCTTCACCTTTCTTAAATCAAAAGCAAAATGTTGGGGGTCAGATATGCATTGGTTTAAATGAAACATTTTCCTCAGCAAAATGTACCTTATTTTCTTTGTCTTGCAGATTCACATTTTTACTTCTATTCCTGCAACCTTTTTGTTAATTTTGATTCTTTTGCTTGACTATTTGATAAAAATGTGAACTTTTTAAAATAGTTGATAATCAATTAAAAGCTGTGCTTGGGATAGTCTTGAAGAATTTGATCAAAAGAAAAGAACATTTTATCAGCCTAACCCTAACCCTAACCTCAGGACAAAAACCAGGTTTAAATCGGTAATTGTAGATTATAGACATTGCTTAGAATTATATTTTAGGTTCTTTTATTATTTTTCTTCACACAGGATGATGTTTCATCACAAAAGTGATTTTCGGGGGCTCACTGCATCAATGTTTGCCTCAGACAGAAGTGTTTTAATCAGTCTTCCAGGCCTCGTCCACACAAACATGATTGTGTTTTCAACTGTGGTGGTTTTTATCTGTTACAGATGATAATTCCATATAATATGGCAGGTCATAGTGTGTTGGTTGTGTGTGTGTGTGTGTGTGTATATATATATATATATATATATATATATATATATATTCCTGCACATAACTTACTCAATGGAGCACCTGGAATTGTTGCTTGGTGCTCGAGTTGCAACCTGCTGCCCCAGAT
Organism: Gymnapogon annona; assembly: GCA_029814585.1. Taxonomy (NCBI): domain Eukaryota; kingdom Metazoa; phylum Chordata; class Actinopteri; order Kurtiformes; family Apogonidae; genus Gymnapogon; species Gymnapogon annona. The sequence goes on along the minus strand of JAPTHA010192194.1, from coordinate 7,230 downwards.
GGATAAAAAAGGGATACGTGGTTGAATAACTGATAGCAAAAACATTTATTCATATCTAAAGATGAACTAACAAATAGCAAAGAAACAAAAAATGCATAATTTTAACTGGCTTCTTTATAAGCAATGTATGTCTTTTCTGAAAACTGAAATAAAATGGCTTCTCTTTTAGCTTAGTTTGCTTGAACATAAAACCTATTCTAAAAGCTGGACATCCAAACAGTTAAAGTAGTTCACAGTGTGTATGTTGATAGTATATGAAATACACCTCCAAAAATTACCACATTCCCAAAGTATTTATTGGAAAAATTAAGAGAAAACGCCTTTTAAATTATTTTGGAAGTGCTTTTGTTTTGAAATGGAAACAGGAAGTATCTTTACATTGTGTTAATGGCTCATTGTACGTGTTGTGTAAAATGCAGCGTAGTTAATTCATGTTCAGTTTGAAAAGAACCACGCCGAAAACTGGATCGGCTCAATCACACGACAAAATCTGAACCCACCTCTACCAGCGGTTCCAGCTGTTGATGCGCAAACACGTTTCAAGGCGTTTGATGTGCAGTGCAGCTTGCATTTCGACAACGCATGCGCACCAGTTATGTGCACCCCTGTGTGTGTGTGTGTATGTATGTATGCATGTATATATATGTCATATATATAACATATATATGTCATATATATAATATATATATGTCATATATATAACATATATATGTCATATATATGACATATATAGGTCTAGGTTCACTCAATATATGACGTATTGAGTGAACCTAGGCCCCATTCACTGAACCTAGGAATGTGTACTTACAAATTCCATTCCATATTTAGTCATATCAGTTAGCCGTGGTCATTTCCTGGTAAAGTGGTCATATCTTACCCACATATAACACCCACAATCCTATGATCAACACCCACAATCCCATGAAAAGTCCAGGCCATTATAAAAGAGGGGGCAGCTTCTGCTCTCCCTGCTTCCACTCTTGTTGTGCTCTCACTCTTTCACCAGGAATGGAAACTATTTATCGGTCTATCCACAATGTATGGAGGTTATCATGCTGAGGAATAAATGTTTATATATATTCTCGATTGGTCATGGGTCAAAGTAATGCAGGGCGCATCCATACAACTGACAGAGATTCCAGACTAATCTGGAATTTTAACCTTTTGAGAATGTCGACATGGACACAGAGCTGTGTTGAGATGTGCCTCATAGAATTTAATGCACAAACTGATGGTTCACCTCCAGAATGAGATGTTGTGTTGGTATACGTCTGATGGTGGTTAACGAGGCAAGGAGTGTGTGTGTGAGTTTCCCCCGCCTTCCAGGAGCCGAGGTAATTGAGGACACCTGTCGGAGATTTAGTCATCAAGGATCCAGAATTAAAGGACCAGAAAAATTCACCTCAGCGGCACCGAAGAGTTGTTTCACAGTCATGGGGTAAACGACGCCTGGCCAAGGTCCTGTGACTCTTTCGTGTGGTTAAGTAGAGACCTTTTTTTAGAGACTCCAGATGTCATTTTGAATTTGTTTCAGGACCTAGTGTTTTCTTTAACAGTGTGCATTGGAATAAACTTGTTGTTCATCTAACCTCAGCACCTTCTCATGGATCGGTTCCTTACCGTGACGCAACAGAACTCTTCAGCCAATATGGATCCAGTGGGTGCAAAGAGGTTCAAAATGCCAACACCACACAAAAACGGCACTTGGGGCAGCATGAAAACATGTTGGAGGAAATCATGACCTCGCTACAACACCTCAGCCGCCAAGTGAACCATGATATCTTGCTCCAAAAATTGCAGCAATTTACAATGTCATCTACAGCTTTTTAAAGTTAAAATCTTACTTACAGGGGAGAGAACAATGTGTCAAGGTTGGTGATGCTAAGTGCACTCTGCGTCCAAACAGCTTAAGAGTGCCACAAGGCTCAATTCTGGAACCGTTGTTATTTACAATGTAAACTTAAACTGTCTCATTTAACTCTGAATGTTAAAAAATCATTCTCAATGTGTTTTTCTATTAACAAGAGGCCAGCTGATAGAACATTTGAGGTCATCTTAGATCATGACCCATTCATGAGGTAAATGAAGTAAAATACCTGGGTATCATTCTGGATAAACACTTGAAATTTCAAAGTCAGATTAACCGTGTCTGCAGGAAGGTCTAATCAAATCTGAATTGTTTTTGTTTTATTAGGAGTGAGTTGTCGCACCGTGCTGCTATATTGTACATGCATGCAATGGTTTTTTCACCTCTGTCCTATTGCATCACAGCATCAGCTTCCACTCTGAAGCCCATAATCTCTCTGTATAAAAGGGAAATTAAGATTCTGGATAAGAAACCTACGAGATGACATCACTGTGAAATCATCATCTAATTTCTACCAGGGATTGCTAATTTCTACCAGGGATTATCGCAAGGTGACCATACCGCTCACACAATTAACCTCCATTAACACTCCATTCCGTTGGTCGTCAGAGGCCTCTGTGGCATTTTCGTGTTTTAAACACTTGTTCACCACCACGGTGGTATTAAGACACCCTGATGCAACTCGCCCACTCACCAGTTGTGCTTCTGATACTGCTGCTGGAACCATTTGGTCCCAAAGAGAACCCTCAACTCAGAAGCTACACCCCTGTTCTTCTCTCGCCGGCAGAGAGAAACTATGATGTGGAAATCTGGAACTTCTGGCAGTGGTGTGGGCACTTAACGTGTGGAGGTAGTGGTTAGAGGGAGCCCAAGTTCCTTTCGCTATTTGGAACACCACAAAAACCTGGAATATGCCTGGGGTGCTCACCGGATGAACTCCTGCCAGGCTAGGTGGTCGCTATTCTTGAGCCGTTTCAATTTTCCACTCTCATACCATCCAGGCTTAAGGAACATCAAGCCAGATACATTGTCGAGGAAACACTCTCCAGAGATCAGTCATGAAACTCCAAAACTTGATCCTTCCACCATCGTGTTTTGTGGGGGCGACAACCTGGGACATCGAGACAACCATTCGGGAAGCTCAAGTGGACCAGCCAGATCCCAGTACGGGTCCCCTACGATGACTGTTCATCCCAGATACAGGTCCTGCCCTGGTCCTGCAGTGGGCCCACAACTCCCGTCTTACTTGTCACCCACTGGTTCCACTGAACGCAATAGACGAATGGCGGATGCTTGTCGTTCTCCTGTACCGGACTATCAACCAGGATAAAATCTTGGGGACCTCATGACCTGCCTCTGGAGGTAGATTCACCCAGGTTTATAGGACCCTTTGAGATCGTGAAGGTGGTCAATCCATGAGGGGCGAAACCTACAGTTACCAGTCTCTATTAAGATCCACCTGTTTTTTCATGTATCTATACTTAAGCCGGTGGTGACCTCTGAGTTGAGTCCTCCAGCGGATGCTCCGCACATCCCCGTATCATCGACAATCATCAAGCTTATACCGTCTCCAGGATACTGGATGTCTGTCGACGTGGGTGTGGGTTCCAGTCCTTGATCAACTGGGAGGGGTACGGAGGAGAGGTCATGCATCTCATTCTGGATGAGAACCTACTCACATAATTTTATTAAGCCAACCCTGGTAGGCCTGGCAGGATGCCTGGAGGCGTCCATATGGTTCATGTCATTCTGGAGGTGAACCAATACCTCCAGAATGAGGTCTTGTGTTGGTATACATCTGATGGTGGTTAACAAGGCAAGGACTGTGTGGGAGTTTCCCCCACATTCCACGTGCCGAGGTAGTTGAGGACACCTGTCGGAGATTTAGTCATCCAGTATAAAAGAAACTGCACAATTCACCTCGGCGGTGCCGAAGAGTTGTTTCACACTCATGGGGTAAACGATGCCTGGCCAAGCTCCTGTGATTCTTTCGTGTGGATAAGTAAAGACCTTTTTTATACTTATGGATTTATAGTTAACTCATGTCCTTTGTTTGTACTTTTCCAGTGTCCCTCCACTCCCGTGTCTCTACATCACCATCTGCCCAAAAGCCCAGGATACCGTTTTGGATTTTGTATTGTTGTAATTAGATACTAGAGACCTTGGATGTCATTTTTTGGATTACGTGTTCTTTGTTTTCTAAATAGAGACTAGAGACCTCATATGTTTCCTTTTGGATTTCGTGTTTTTTCCTTTTTGAGACTAGAGACTGCGGACATCATTTTGATTTAGTTTTGGGACTTTGTGTTTTGTTTATTTGTGTGCATTGGAATAAACTCGTTCATCTAACTTGAGCACCTGCTCTTGGATTCATTCCTTACCGTGACGTAACACATACTCTTGAAAAGGCCTCTGTGCTAAGTTACTTGAATGTTTAAGTAAAACACACATGATGTCATTAATGCTGTTTTAGTCAAGCTGTGTTTTTGTCTTGTTTTGCTTGCATCATCATTCCTGTCCTGCCTTGTCGAGTTGTTTCAAACATTCAGTGAGTATTGATTAGTTTAGATTATATTGTATTCCTAGTCTTGTCTTGAAGATTCTTTGTTTTCCAAATTGTTAGATTAACCTCTTTAGAGTGATTTTTGTTTCATTAGATATTCTGGAGTTTGACTTTTCTAAATTGATATTGTTCCTCTTATGAGAGATTTTGATTTATAGTTAGAATATGTTGTTTTCCAGGCAGCCCACTTGAGATGTCTTGTTCATTGGGCCTATTATTATGAACGGTCTGAGCGTCCTGACTGGGTTGCGTTGGAGCTTTCCTCAGCCAACACTTACCCTGTAGCCTCTGTGGGCTCTGCACTACCCTTAGCTTCCATCAGTCTATTTGACAACCCTGTGGTTAAACACTCTTTGAAAATCTGGGGTCAATTTAGGAAACAGTTTGGCCTTACTGGCTTCTCAATTTGGAGCCCGATTCTGAATCATCTCTTCAAGCCTTCCATTATGGATACAGGTTTTCAGAGACGGCATCAGGAAAGTGTCACTCGTTTCAAGCATTTGCTCAAAGATGGCAGCATAATGTCTTTCTCAGAACTAACCAATAAATGTAACCTTTCGAAGTCCGATTTCTTTCGATATCTGCAGATTCGACATTTTCTCTCATCACAATTGTCAATACCTTCAACCTCTTCACAAAGAGCTACACTCGACCATATTCTGTCATTAAAGCCTTCCAAAGGTCTAATTTCTAAAATATATAACATCATATTAGACCTTAAAAGTCCTTTGGTGGACAAATTCAAAAAGGCCTGGGAGGAAGATTTAGGAGTTAATATAACAGAAGATGCCTGGGTCGATGCACTTAGACTAGTCCACACATCTTCCTTTTGTGCTCGCCATCGGCTAATTCAGTTCAAAATTGTACACAGGGCACATATCTCCAAGGCCAAGCTGTCTTCTATGTACCCTGAAGTTAGCCCACTATGCAGCAGATGTAACCTGACAGACGCCTCCCTCAGCCACATGTTCTGGTCTTGCCCACACTTGGGCAACTTCTGGGGGACCATTTTTAACACACTATCCCACCTACTTAATATCAGATTGGAACCAAACCCTGTAGTAGCCCTTTTTGAGGTTCTTGAAAATCAAGGGCACCTCAGTGCCTCTAAAAAAGCATTCCTTGGCCTTCGCCTTGCTTTTGGCACGACGGGCCATCCTACTAAGGTGGAAAGATGCCTCCCCCCCCCATCCACACACAGTGGCTGCAGGATGTTATGTCCTGTTTAAAACTGGAAAAAATAAGATGTTTATTAAAACAAACCCCTGGGGCTTTTGAGGATATGTGGGGTGCTCTTCTTCAAGCATTCCCAGCTCTATAATCACAAGTTTGCAGCATATGTGACTAAACGTACAATATGTCCTTGTCTCATAGTGACATTCTGGCAGTGACTGGGTGGGATATTCTGGGGGTTTTTTTTGTTTTTTTTTTTACTTTATTTTTTTTTGTTTTTTGCTTGTTCTGTTGGATTTTCTTGCTTTACTTTCCATTTACATCTGTACAAATTGTAATGTGTTGAAAATCAATAAAAACATTTTGATTTAAAAGACTCATATCCGTGATTCATGGTGGGGAAAACAGGTTTTGTGATATATTGCATTAAGAACAATTGAAGACTGACATATGGTTCCATTTTCCTGAAATTTCCCCATAGGGGACTAATAAAAGGATCTAATCTAATCTAATTTTCCAAACACACATGTTCTTTTCTGCACTTGCACGGTTCTATCCGGTTCAAAACTGGGAGTATTGGAAAAAAATTTTTTTTAACAGATCCAGGTCATGACATTTTGTTTGTCTGATGCGGCCACACCTTTAGCAATACACAAAACATTTTTTCTGCAAGTATCTCCTGATATTAGTTGACATTATGCATTATTTCTAGTCATGTGTAAAAACTTTTAAAACGCTTTGTGTTAGCTTGGGGTTATTCAGTGCTGTCTGTGGTTCGTTTCCTGTTTTGTTTTGTCATTTCCTGTTTGGGTCAGTGTCTTCTCCTGCTGTTTCAGATAGCTTCAGATCCCCTCCCACCTCTGGTGTTTAATCAACCCTGATGTGTTCCACCTGGTGCGGTCCTTGGGTTTAAAAATCAGTGTGGTTCCCCTTGTCCTTTGTCAGACCGTTGTATGTGCTTGTCCAGTGTGTCCGAACCTTGATTCCTGTCTTGTCTTGAGTTGTCACTTTGATGGAGTATTGTTGGTTTGTATATTTTGATTTTCCCTTTTGATGTTAGGTTTCTTAATTGGTCACTTACTCGTTGTTGCCAAGTAGAGTGCGCTCCTACCCTTTACCTGCATTTGGTGTTAGCTAGTTGTACAATGTCGTATCCAAATATACACATGTTTTTTTCAGTCAGAGCGGGTGCCAATATACTGAGAATTTCTTTCAAATAGGCGAATCTAATCGGCAGGAGTTTTTACGCTGGATGCCCTTCCTGACACAACCCACTAGACACTCTTACCGGTGATCGAACCCGGTATCTCCTATGCACCATATAGTAAAGTGCCTTATTATTTTCAGTTTGTGAATCTGTTCAACTTTGTACCTTACGTTGAGATGAGCAGGTTAGTAACTATGTTTATTTCTTTCTCTTAGTAGATACCACACACACACACACACACACACACACCTACACACCAGCCTCTACATCTACCCCACCTGTGAATGTTTATAGACCGAATTCCTGTCCTGTTCACGTGTGAATCTTCAATACGTGATCAAACTAGATAGATAGATGGATAGATAGATAGATAGATAGATAGATAGATAGATAGATAGATAGATAGATAGATAGATAGAT
>JAPTHA010192188.1:0-11750 GCA_029814585.1 Gymnapogon annona | reverse complement strand
ACTAGTACACACCTACTTTAGTGTGTGTACTAGTACACACCTACTGTAGTGTGTGTACTAGCACACCTACTGTAGTGTGTGTACTAGCACACCTACTGTAGTGTGTGTACTAGCACACACCTACTGTAGTGGATGTACTAGTACACACCTACTGTAGTGTGTGTGTACTAGCACACACCTACTGTTGTGTGTGTATTAGTAAACACTTACTGTAGTGGATGTACTAGTACACACCTACTGTAGTGTGTGTACCACCGAGATACCATGATGATTTCTTTGGGCTTTTTCCCTTCCGGGGTCCCACAGTGAATCCAATTTGCGTATTTTAATTTGGCAGGAGTTTTCTGCGTCGGATCCACTTCCTGACACAACCCACTGAATGCTCATCCCAGGCATCGAACCTGTGACCCCTGTACACCAACCCGGCGCCTTAACAACTGAGATATCCAGTCGGGAATATCCACTGAGATACCACGACTCGTTTAAATAAGGACACCGCTTTTAACCGCCGTCGAATCTCGACGCGTTATACGCTGTCCGTGTGTATGTTCACATGCTGTGTATCAGTCAAATACTGAGAGTTTGGGTTACGTGAACCGGAGATCGAAGTGCGCTGTTGTGTAGGTTTAGCTAGGGGCCTAGTTTGCCAAGGGCTAACCATGTACAGGATGGTGTGTCGGTCAGAGCGCAGGAAGAGACAGATGAAAGGTGACTCCAGTGTATGCTTTATCTGACTTTATTTAAACAACAGGAGTGCTTGGAATGTGGGTCATAAACTGCTCAGAAATAAACCATAATGCAAGAACGAATTAAAGAGGCATATACAGAATTAGCATATGTATTAAGGGGGGATAATCAACCAGGACCGCAGTCGGTCTGCTGCTAATTAGCTATCGTGGCTACTCAGTGAGGGTGGCTACTTAGCTAGCACGGATATTCAGGTAGCACGGCTAACCTAGTCCCTCACCCACAGTCTACTAAAGGTACAACGTGCTTTACTGAGCTCAGTCTGCACTGTCAATCACCACACTTAACTCCTGAAGTTGATTAGTCATTTCATATTCCTGCTAGCATTCGCTTGTTGGATCAGCAGAAAGGTTTTTGTAGAAGAAGTAGTCATGGGCATCATGTGACTGTAGTTATCCTTTTTCTTGTATCTAGCTTCAAATTATTGTCAATTAAAAGCTTTTTCCTGCAGGAATCCAAACGCTAATGGGAGAAGCCATTGGATATTTGTTGAGGGAACTCGGATGAGACCCAGAAAACTCCCATCAAATGATTGGACTCGTCAGATGCCACACCGACTATATTTATTTTACGTCCAATACCATGACTAGAAAAACTTTTAGGACCCCTAGACACTTCAAAAGTAACCATGGTGATGCCTTGAACCTCTTGTGGATACTTGAAATGTGACAAATATTTTGTAGAATTCTACATCTCACCCTTAACCTCGTCAAATGTCCGAGTAAGATTGTTACGGTTGCGTCTGTTCTTTCAACCGTGACCAAATGTCTCCAAACTCCACTGTTTGTGGAAAATTGATTTATTTCATTGTTTTTAAGATAAAGTGATTACTATGGAAACAGTCCTCGTTTGCTCAGTGGTGACGTGGCGGTACCTTGAGCGGAGCCGACGAAATCTGACAGACGCAGATAAGGGAGGTTGAAACTGGAGCCGGTGGTTGCGATGCTGCAGACAGATGAGTGGTATCATCGGAAGGGCTGAACAGCTGCTCAGACACGACTCCCAAATCTTATCAGCAGAGCAACGTGGTCCGGCAGAACTTTGTTTTCTACCTTCCCCCCCGGTATCTTCTGATAAATGTCTGCTCATTCTGACGGAGAGTCTCTACAAATCCATGAAGTGCTGCTCCTCCTCCATTAAGAGGCTGAATATGCCGTACGCTCCGCTCGGTGTTTGACATGTACGTGACCTGCATGAGGGAAGAGTTGGCCGCTGGTGGTAAAGGTCCCAACGTAGACATGGACCGGAGCCCTGCATGCCAGGCTTTAGGGAATTATTACGCTTTAACTCATAGCCAACCTTGGGAGTCCGCGTCCCATAATTCAAGGTCTTTTCTCACCATTTACAACACGCAAACCAGCTACATTTATTTATTCACGTCATCTATACATTTACTCCAAAGAAGAAAGGATAGACACGACCAGTCTGCGGAAGATGGATAGAATTTAACCCGTCCAGCGCTGCTTTTGTTCACAGATGAATTTTTCCCTTATTTTTTTTAACTTTAGCGCTTTATCGCGTCCCCCCCCCAAAAAAAATTGAGATGGCAGTGAGATACAATGCAGGTGTAGGGAGCAGGGACACGTCTCAGTACGAGGGGATTGTGGTTAGAAAGGGCTATACGCTAGCCTTTAAAAGTGTACCGTATTTTCCACACCCGAAGTGGCTCCAGAGTTCTTGTGCTGTTGGATGTGTTTCGTGGTGGAACTTTAGGGGGCCGGTGTGTTTGACACCCCGGTGTTAGACTGTTAGCACCCATAGCGATGGTGTGGCCTGGGACCAGTTCCAAGAAAAGACGGAACACAAGTCTGTGTTTTCCGTCTCATATTGAGGAGTGTGTTTGCACTCACGTGTCCCGTTGTTTCAATCCACACACACTCAAAGGTGTGTGTGTGTGTGTGTGTGTGTGTGTGTGAGGCCCTGGGTCTCAGTGGGACTTTACAGTGCACTGTGGTTTTCAGCCGGCTGCTGTCAACTCTCTGTTTTAGTGGCGTTGAGATGTAATGATATAACCGTTTTTTGTTTTTTTGTGTGTGTGTGTGTGTGTCTGTGTATAAGAAGACGGGAGGAAAGAAAAAGAAATCAGAAAAATCAACATTGAACAAGTGGTTTCTGGCGGCACTCGTTTGTGACGACGCCTTCAGGTGCACGAGAAGCACAGGGCGAGTTGGGTTGGGTGTATTTGTTGTGTGTTTGGTGGTGAATTTGTGGGAAAAGATGCATAGTATATAGTATATATCTCTCTCTATATATAGATAAATCAGTGTAGAAAGTATAAGTCAAAGCACAATTTATTTTACCGGTGCAAGTGACATCAGAGTATAATTTTCCAAATCGTGCTGTTTGACCAGAAAATTATTTATAAAGATACAAAACGTGGCAATTTCTTCATCTCCTGGTTGTACAACAGGAGTTCCCTTAGAATATAAAATGGTCGTCACCCTTCTTTCAAATTCCAAATATAACACCCCCCCCCCCCCAAAAAAAAATACCGACAAAAAAAAAAAAAAAAGCACTTTAAAGAGAAGCTGCACTTTTGTTCTGCTGCTTTGTAATCAGTTTGACGTTGGAGGGACCATTTGTGTTTAAGCTTGGTGTAAAGTGACAATCATGGACCGGCTGGTTACGTGTGTGTGACCAGGGTCTTCCGAGTGGACGGATCGTAGAAAGACCACCTCCACGGGACGTTGACCAGAACCTTTGGAGTTCTAGTCAACCGACGGGGATGTGTTTTAGAGTTGACTTTGGCTGAGGTGAAGAGCTCAACGTCGGCGAAATAAGCGCAGAATCCAACGGACGTGAGGATTCCTCCGTTACGAGCTGCAGTCTTCCGCTATATAAGCTAACATCGGAACCATCGGATGAAACACTAAACTAATGGTGATTCGGTTAAAGGCTTAGAGATAAAGGAAGCTGAGCTCTCCCGACTTTCCAAAAGAATTTTATTTTTGGTTTTGAAGCCCGACCACATGTTGGACGTCCCACAAAAGATGATTAAACGCAGTCCCGTGCAGTTCTACTACCGCTAACGTTATTGAATTGGTACTTGTAGAATTATTGAACCGCACAGGTTGCATTAATTGTAACGTCTACAATCGAGGAAAGTCCGGATTGTGAATATAGAAGTCAGGCGTGAACAGACTCAGCTCACATTTAACGTCTTTGTGCTCATTTCACAGCTTTTACCAAACCCCAGAGTCGGAACAAACGGAAACCGGCTTCACCGCAGCGCAGGTTTGCGAGTGTCGCAAAGCCAAAAAGATTAAGATCTAAAGACACTTACCTGATATTAGTCACCTTAAATTAAAAAGAATAAGCACTTTACCTGAATAACTGTAAACATGAGGCGTTTTCCCACAGAGTAGTAGTTTTTCCTCTTAGTTTTAGTTCCTATCCTGTACCTGTCATTGAGTTGTAGGAACTACTCTTCCCAGGGGAACTTTTTGGTTGTGCATTCACACAGACAGTGGAATCTTATTCTGCGTCCTCCAAAGCACTTTTACACACACTACAACTAACACACACACACACACACACACACACACACAGGGAAGGGAAATGATCTCTATTTATGTTCGAAATGGAGGAGAATACAAGTCCAAGACAATCTCCAACCGAATGAACGTGTCCACACCCTTCTATCTTCTCTTCACCTGTTCATGGACCAAACCTGTGTTCCTTCTCTTTGAAGTTCTGTAAAAGAAGCAGAAATGGGCGTGGCCTGAGGTCCACCAATCAACAAACACCCACATCACATAGTTCCCGTAGGACTAAGAAAGACTAAGAAAGCTACGGTGGCGTCAGAGAAGTTCAAGCAGGTCTTTCTTTTTTTGGAACTGTGGGAATGCACGAAAAAAAAAGGTTCTAGGAACTAAAAAGGTTCTAAGAACTACAAAATATTCCTACACTGGGAAGTGCCTGTAATATTAACCCCCTGGTTTCCTTGCTCTTAAATCAAAAGATATCTGAGACCCCGACAGGATTTATTTCGAGACAGATCGTTTAGGGTCAAATCCTCTGTTGTGGTATTTGTAACATATTGTCAGCGTCATTTTATTAGTGGAATCTTTTTAATATGTACACGTCTGGGTACTTTTTTTTTCAGCCCAGTATAAACCCATCCTCCGTTTTCATCCACCGTAACCGAGTTCCCAATCTCGGCTGTTTTGACAGTTGAACGCAACACTCGTCGTCAGAAACTGCTGCGAGTTTTTGATTCCGGACTCGAGTCGATGGCGTCTTTTGAATACGTTGTTGCGTTGATTGCGTTTTCCTGGGTCACTCCCAGCGCAGCGACAGACGCACAACGGGCGTCACCCCCCAAGCTTTTGTCCATAGACAAACAAAGAGTCAATGGACGAAAATCGTGAACGTTTTCCTAAGATTAGAAAAAAAATCCTAAGGGCTGTTTGGGTGTTTGTTTTTTTTCTTTTCTTTCTTTGTAATCTCAGTCAGACCATTACGAGACTGACTCCTCGGTCGTCGTTGTACGCAAGTTTCCTGTACAACGTTGAACTGTTGCTCCGATCAGGGGGCTTATGTTGAGTATTAATCTTTGAATATATGGCGACTTTACATAATCTGGATAAACGGACTTAAAACCATTCACACACGCACACATGTCTCCATTTGCACCAAATAACTCGGCTCCAGAAATCCGGGAAACTTCCTGAACAATTATTGCTCCTTTGTAAAATGAATCATTACTGTCGTTTGTTTGCTAGTTTTTGTCTTTGTTTTAAAGGTACAATGTGTAGGATTTGCGCAACAAATAATCCATTTTCCAAACAGTAGCGTCTAATGACTTGACATGAAGTGTTTCCATTGGGCCTCTAAATGAACTAAGCCCCGCCTCCTGACATGGCGTTTCTTCCTTTTTCCTTCGATGAAGCGGAAGTATCTTCAATACTTCCAGCGCTAGGTGCCACTCAGTCCTACACAATGCACCTATTAAGTGTCGGAGTGAAAGTGAACCCGATGGTTGTAAACTCAATGCCCCGACGCCCCCCCCCTTGTTGAAAGGTGGCAGTAAAAAAAAAAAAAAAAAAAAAACGACAAAAAAGAAGGTATCACTGACAAATCTACCAGCAGCTGTGGATCAATAAGTTGTTTAGCTCATTTCAACCCAATTAAAGTGACGCAGACAGGAAATATCGTCAGTCGCTCGGAACTTGGAAAAAAAACAGCCGTGCGGTCTTTTGAAATGGTACGATGTGATACTTGACATATACGACTGTTGTTTTCTCGGCGAGGTCGGACCGTCGGCACAGAGCACTTGAGGAGGCCCACAGGATGTTGGAACGTCGGAACGGATACAAAACGCGGTGGAAAAGAGATGATGGATGGTTATCAGAGATGTAGTGTTTCCAACCCTGACGCCTTAAAGCACCTTTTACAGTCGGACTGTATCTCTGCTGCTTCTTCTCGTTCGCGTGCTTTGTTTTAAGCAGCAGAAGAAGAAAGAAAAACAAAAAACAAAACTCAACCTTTGTCCAAGCCAACAGAAAAACTAGTCCTCACTTGACTTGGACGTGGCGGTAGCATCCCCAGATGATCAACGACCAGTTTTGCAAGGACTAACTTTGTGTACGTATATATCTTCGGTTGTGTCGGTAGAGTGATGTGAATGTATGCATAATGAAGAAAATGTTTTTGGTTTTTTGCTGTTTTTTTCCTTTCTCTCTCTTTTTTTATTTTCCTTCTTTTCGGGCTTTTGTTGATTTTTTTGGTTTTTTTTTTTTTGGTCGTTTCGTTCCTCATCCGAGTTTATGATATGGGACAAACGTGGAGGTGTACATGTTCGGTTTAGACTCATTTAAAAAACGAACTGAAGTGAAAAATGAAAATGTGAAAAGGTGTATATTTACATAAGTGTAACGTAATACGTTGGTGTGTCCTATAGTCCTCTAGAGTAAGACGAAAACAAAACACAAGAAAAAAACAAGGAAGATTTGTACTGTAGCACTTTCTTTGATGTGTACTGTATTAGTTCATCTTCGACATGTAAAGTACTGTATGGATATTCATTACTTGCCTTGTACTGTTTGAAACAACGCTAAGTTTAGAAATGGTAACCAAGAAAACAAAAGTTTTAGAGTGTATGCATGCCAATGGTTGGGTCCCAGTATAATAGGAAAACTATATTGAAAAAAAAAATGGTGCTATGTTACATTATAAAGGTGCTTCTCCGGACCCCAGCTGAATGCATGCAAAGAGGAACTATCAAAAGTTACGAGAAGAAAAAAAAAAAAAAAAAGGGAAAATTGATGTCCTACTGCTGTTCTCATATAGTGCTGCTTCCCAAAGATGTCGGAAATTTGGAAATTCCAGCTTTCTATGCGTTAAAATGCCACGGCCCTTGAAGTTGGAATTCCCGAACTCTGAAACTCCCCTCGAAAGACTTCTGACGCCGTTGGTTTCTGACGCCTCGGGGAGTTTCGCGGACTGTTTCAAGAGTTGGGATTTTCAGCAGAAACGTAAGCACACAAGTGTCACCTTTTGACGGCGTCCATTAGCCCCCAAACAGCATTAACTGGTGGGAAGTAGCATTTTAACTCAAAATTGGAGAAAGGTTTTTTTTTTTTACGTCGTCCTTGTTCTTCCGTGGTTTTTCTGAGCTCCCATCACCGGAACCCATGGAGGCGCTACTAGAGGATTGGCCGTGCTCTACTCTGCTGTGATTGGTTGTCTGGTACCATGTTGAAATTTGTGCTAATACCACTCACGTGCTGATGTTCTGACCGTGATTAGCATCTCACTTTAAGGAACTAAGTCACGATGGAGGCATTTGACCAGTCACATCAAATCAAATCAAAGTTTATCCATGCGACGCCAAATCACAACAACAGACGTCCCAAAGCGATTCGCATGCACAGATCAAATAAAAAGAAACCCAACAGAGTCCTTCAGGAGCAACACACTAGTGACACAGAGGAAAAACTGCCCTTCCTAGGCAGAAACCTCCAGCAGACCCCGATCCCCGGAGGATGGTGGTCTGCCCAGACCAATTAGGGTCCAAGGACAGGGAGAAGCAAGAGAAAGAGTGAGAGAGGGAAAGAATCAATCAAATTTTATTTCTATAGTCCTTAATCACAGGACAGGTCTCGAAGGGCTTCACACACCCACAGATGACATTAAATAAGAGCATCCCCTGGTATGACCCCCCCCCCAGGGTAAGGAAAAACTCAAAAACCCCAGTGGGGAAAAGCGAAACCTTGAGAAGGGACCACAGGAGGGGGGAGGGTTCCCCTTCCAGGACCACCAGGTTGCAATGGATGTCGAGTGGGCAATATGTGGGAATGAGTCCTGCGCGAACTGACCACGTCACTTAGATAAAGAGACAAACAAGACAAGACAAAAAGTCAGTCCACCTGGTTCAACTGCCTAGAGATGCCTTTGACCTGGACCAATGAGAATCAACACAGACCTACTCAACACGGTAATCAACCAATGGCAGCAGCGCTGGCGGCGTCCCTCCGGGGCCGACCCAGTCTGGCACCGGCCCTAGTTTCATCAGCGGAGGGGGGTGGGGGGGGTTGGGGTTCCGACTGAAGACTAGACCTGGAGTGCAGGGCAGGTGGCAGATTTCCTACCTGATCACAAACGCCGAGGTGTAACTGTAAATATCGTTACCGGCCTCCGGGTTCACACCAACCGGGACGAAAGCGAAGCCTGTTCACGGCACCTGAAGGGGGTCCAGGCCCACGGCCGACTCGTTAACGGGGGAGGGGGCGGGGGGGTCAGAGTCGGTCGTTAGCGCTGGAGTGTCTTATTTACAGTTACCCGGCCTTTTTGTGACAAAGGTCCAAAAGATCTCTAGACAATCTAACGACATGACTTTATTACCCATAATCCTTCAGATGTTTATGTGTTGAAAGATTTTTTTTTTTTCGTTCAATAGAGGGAGAGTTCTACGAAAAGCTAACGTCAATGTCGTCTCGAAAAAGGTCAAGCGTCGTCGTACGAGTTGTGAGAAAAACAGAAAAAAAATTTTTTTTTTGCACTGATTGTTTGATGGAAAAAGAATTTGGGAAAAAACGAAAAAACAAGTGTGTGTGTTTCTGGGTTGTGTTGATCATCTTTTCTTTCTTTTTTTTTTACGTTGTTCATTAAATGTTTTCCAGGATGATCAAGGCGTGTCTGTCTCTGTGGCCACGCCCACTGACTGGGGCTGCTGGGAGATGTAGTTCCACTCACTGACTTGAACACAGAGTCCAGAGGCTGCAGTCGTTACCATGGAAACACCAGCCGCAACAGGGGGGCGCCATTCAAACACACACAGTTGAATCTATAGAGCGAGGAATCACTGACAGTGGACACACACACACATATATATGTACACATATACATATACACATACTGCCTTCATACACACACATATACAGTATATATACACATATACATATATACACACACTGCGTTTATACACACACACATACATGTACACATATACATATACACACACAGGGTTCATACACACACACACACATATATATATATATATATACACACACATATACTCTATATACACACACACTCGGTTCATACACACATATATATGTACACAAATACATATACACACACACTGGGTTCATACACACTATATACACACATACTGTATATACACACACACTGGGTTCAGTCACACATATATGTACACATATACACACATATACTGTATATACACACACACTCGGTTCATACACACATATATGTACACATGTACACACATATACTCTATATACACACATATACTGTATATACACACACACTGGGTTCATACACATATATATGTACACATATACTCTAAATACATATACACACACACTGGGTTCATTCACACATATATGTACACATATACACATATACTGTATATACACATATACTGTATATACACATATACTGTATATACACATACACTGGGTTCATACACACATATATACTGTATGTACATATGTACACACATATACTGTATATACACACATATATACATATACACACACTGGGTTCATTCACACATATATATGTACACATATACACACATATACTGTATATACACACACACTGCGTTCATACACACACATATATATGTACACATATACACACATATACTGTATATACACACACACTGGGTTCATACACATATATATATATTTATAGCATTCAGATTTTTCATTTTTCGATCAGAGACAACGGACAAAACACAATGCCAGGATCAGAGACAACAGACAAAAAACACACACATACACACAATGACAGGATCAGAGACAACAGACAAAACACACAATGACAGGATCGGACACAACAGACAAAATACACAATGACAGGATCACAGACAACAGACGAAACACACAATGACAGGATCAGAGACAACAGACAAAAAACACACACACACACACAATAACAGGATCATACACAACAGACAAAATACACA
Source organism: Gymnapogon annona (assembly GCA_029814585.1). Lineage (NCBI taxonomy): Eukaryota > Metazoa > Chordata > Actinopteri > Kurtiformes > Apogonidae > Gymnapogon > Gymnapogon annona. The sequence goes on along the minus strand of JAPTHA010192188.1, from coordinate 1,570 downwards.
ATGACCGGATCAAAGACAACAGACAAAAAACAGAAAACACCCCCACCAGTGAGTCCTCCCCTTGTGTCCAGTAGAGGGCGCTAGCGCAACGACACACACTTTATCCACCAACCATCAAAGCGTAGAAGAAGAAGAGCACAAACAAATCCACCACCGAAGAAAACCGGAGGGCAAAGAAAAGCGTCGTAGAAGAAGAAGAAGAAGTAGAAGAAGAAGAAGAAGAAGAAGACCACAACAACAACACCGACACCGACACCGCTGGACTCCGAGGAAACTCTCTGCTCTCCGGTGTCCGCTTTGGCCGCTGTTTACACGGTCTCCGCCGCGTTTCCGTGTTCACTCCGTCGGTCAGGGTTGAACGTCCTGTCGCCGTCTGGTGTTTTTCTACCGAACGACGGTTTTGGAAGATGTGGTGACACGGCGGAGCAGCGGGAACACACCGAACACCGGGGCAGCACCGGCAAAACACCGGGCACCAGTAAAATACTGGGCACCGGGTACTAGGAAGACACCGGGCAACAGTAAAGCACCGGACACCGGAAAGACACCGGGCACCAGTGAAACACCGGGCGCGAGGCACCAGGAAGACACCGAACACCGGGACGGCACTGGGCACCGGGCAGGAGGAAGACACCGGGCAACAGTAAAGCACCGGGCACGAGGAAGACGCTGGGCACCGGGAAGACACCGGAAAGACACCGGGCACCAGGAAAGCACAGGGAAGACACCGGGCACCAGTGAAACAGCGGGCGCGAGGCACCAGGAAGACACCGGGCACGAGGAAGACACCGAACACTGGGACGGCACTTGGCACCGGGCAGGAGGAAGAAACCGGGCAACAGTAAAGCACCGGAAAGACACCGGGCACGAGGAAGACGCTGGGCACCGGGAAGACACCGGGCACCAGGAAAGCACAGGGAAGACACCGGGCACCAGTGAAATACCGTGCACGAGGCACCAGGAACACACCGGGCACGAGGCACCAGGAACACACCGGGCACGAGGCACCAGGAACACACCGGGCACGAGGAAGACACCGGCCGCCAGGAAAGCACCGGGAAGACACCGGACACCGGGAAGCCACCGGGCTCCGCCGACGCAGGTAGGAACAACAACAATGTGTGTGTGTGTGTGTGACTGTGTGTGAGTGTGCAGAGTGTGTGTGTGTGTGAGTGTGTCATCTGTGGGTGAAGCGGAGGTCAAGGGTCAAGTCAGGCTGATCCTGGAACGTGTCAACGCACTGAAACTAATAAAGTTTTATTTCCATAGATTTAATGTCCATTCAGAGACAGACTGTCTTCAAACACTGACTCACTCTGGGCTTTTGTCATAATGTTTACATTTATATACATTTATATATATTTATAGCATTCAGAGTTTTCCTTTTTTCGATCAGAGACAACGGACAAAACACACAATGACAGGATCAGAGACAACAGACAAAACACATACAGACATAAAATAACAGGATCAGAGACAATAGACAAAACACATACAGAATGACATGATCAGAGACAACAGACAACACAATGACAGGATCAGAGACAACAGACAAAACACACACACGACG
>JAPTHA010192111.1:0-11757 GCA_029814585.1 Gymnapogon annona | reverse complement strand
TCACCCCTACACACTCTCTCTACTGCAACAACCACAAATGGGCGTGGCCTGAGCTCCACCAATCAGCAAACACCCACCACATATAGTTCCTGCACAACTAAAAAAGACCCTGCCTGTGAGGAGGAAAGAAAAAAAGGTTCTAGGAACTATGGTCATAGTTCGTAGTTCCTATGCTGTGGGAATGCATCAAAATTTTTTCTAAGAACTAAAAATGTTCAAAGAACTAAAAGGTTCTAGTAGGGCTGGGCAAAAAATCGATTCGAATCGTGAATGAAGTTTTTAAGTCAAATCGATTCGTATTTTGAGAAAATTTATTTTTTTAGATTTTGTCCCCCTCTCCTATAACACGCACACATTGGAGAGGGGGACAATTTCCGTATTTCACTGACTGCGGCACGTCCTCTGTCCCTCACCCCCGCATACGTAGCACTATCAACAAACTATCGCAAAAAAAAGACCCGGCTTGCGATAACAAACAACAAGGCAGAGAGAAACTCGGTCACTCCAGCCGCGATTCGCATCTTCCTGGTCCAGTCAGCCGCTGGTGAATGACATGCGCACGATTAGTCTCAGGATTACGGTAGACGAGGCGCAACAGAAACAAAATGAGATGATTAAATGAGTTTTAATTCTACTTGGTACTTGGTATGGGATCAGGTTATGTTGTGTTATCAAGCTGTTCCGGTTTTTTGTCGTGGTTCTTCTCAAACTGAACGTTTCTTATGAACTATGCTGCGTTTTACGGAACACCTACAAACACAATGTAAAGATACGTTCTGTTTTCATTTAAAAATAAAAGCACTTCCCCAAATAATTTAAAAGGCGTTTTCTCTTAATTTTTCCAATAAATACCCCGTGGAACTGGCTTATATGGGTTTAGTACTTCATATACTACCAGCACACAAAATATGAAGTACTTTTACTGTATAGTTATGGAGTAATTGTACTGCAAAATCCCCTTCAGGCTACAAAACTGTCTTTTTTTTGTCCAAAACTGTGCAAGATGCAAAATTAAAAAATTAATAAAACAAGATTTACCAATAAGTAGTTTGTGACAATGACTTGGATGGTATCATTATTTCATATGCTACCAGCACACAAACTATGAAGTACTTTTACTCTACACTTTTGGAGTAATTGTACTGTAAAATCCCCTTCAGGCTGCAAAACTCTTTTTTTTGTCCAAGACTGTGCAAGATGCAAAATGTAAAAATTAATAAAAAAAAAGATTTACCAATAAGTAGTTTATGAAAAAAATTATTATTATTACAGTTATGTTTTTGTAAATCAGGAAAAAAAATCGAATCGAATCCTAGTTTCTAGGAACTATTGTACATGTGCTATGGTTGGACATGTCTCTCCTTGTGGTGCAGGTGCACGTCTTATCCTGAGTGTTATGTGCTGCCCTGGGCATGTTGGGGGTTTGTTCCTCCTGGGGTTCACCTGTTCCTGGGGTGTGAACAGACAGACCCTCCCTCTGTCACCTATTCCATTTGGGGGGGTGGGTTCCCCATTTTTGGGGGTGTCCTACCTAGTCCTGGGGAGGGGTTGCATGTTCCTGGGGGGGGTCTTACCTGCTCCTGGGGGTTGTTGCCTGTTCCTGGGGGGGGTCTTACCTGTTCCTGGGGGGGGGCACTTGTCGCAGCGCGGGCCCCAGGCCTTTCCCACGCTGCAGCAGCACAGCTGTCTGCTCAGCTGCGCAGACACTGGGTGTAAACACTGTCTCCCTGAGCTGACCAATCGGAAACAGGCACCCTTCTCCTCCGGGACGGTGGCTGAGGAGGAGGAGGAGGAGGAGGAGGAGGAGGAGGAGGAGGAGGAAGAGCAGGAGGAAGAGGAGGAGCCGGAGGAGCACGAGGAGGACGATGCACCACAGTGAAGGACACACACACATGGTGAGAAAGAGGAAAGACAAAGTAGAGAAATAAAGAGCTCCCCTTCACCACACCGACATAGTATCAACAACACACACACACACACACCTGCACACACATACATACGCACACAGAGACACACACATACATAAACACACAGACACACATAAACCTATACACACACACAGAGAAACACACACACCTACACACATACACACACACACAAAGAGACATACAGACACACACATACACACACATACATAAACACACAGACACACACACACACAGACACACATACACCTATACACACACAGACACACACACACACACACACACAGACACACATACACCTATACACACACACACACACACACACACCTACACACACACACAAAGAGACATACAGACACACACATACACACACACACACATACTTACATACACACACATACATAAACACACACACACACAGACACACAAACACACATACTTACATACACACACCCATACACACACACACAGACAGACAACACTTGACACAAGCGTTTCCATGCCAACGAGTTATGCACTGCGGAGGCGGAGCCAGAGTTCAGGTCAGTGCATGCAGGGTTAGGGTCAGAGGTCAAACGTGCTGCGAGATATGTTTCCATTTACATGGAAAATATACCAGTACACCACACTGGTTCAGCTCTATTTACCCGAGCAGGGCTTGTAGGACGTAGGAGGTCAAAGGTCAACATATGTTTCTATGACACTTCACTTATTTATGTGGTTTGTTTTTTGACGTCTTTTTTTTGATCGTGTGTAGATTTGTCATTGTGGATGTGAGACACATCACCTGATGGACGAGGTGTTTGTGTTTGTTACTGTGACACATTAGTCAACACACACCAACAGACACTTTCATTAGACTACACACACACACACACACACACACACACACACACACACACAAACTCACTCACATCTGGACCACAGCCTCTGTTACTGTGTCTGCAGTATCATCCACAGTATCACACGGAGTATCATCCACAGTATCACCCGCAATATTATCCACAGTATCACCCGCAGTATCATCCACAGTATCATCTGCAGTATCATCCGCAGTATCATCCGCAATATTATCCACAGTATCACCCGCAGTATCATCCACAGTATCATCTGCAGTATCATCCGCAGTATCATCCGCAATATTATCCACAGTATCATCCGCAGTATCATCCACAGTATCACCCGCAGTAACATCTACAGTATCAGCCACAGTATCACCTGCAGTATCATCCACCGTATCACCCGCATTATCATCTACAGTATCAACCGTGGTATCATCTGCAGTATCATCCGCAGTATCATGTGCAGTATCAGCCACAGTATCATCTGCAGTATCATCCACAAGACTGTTCACAGTATTGTTCTCAATATCGTCTGCAGTATAGTCCACACATCATCTGCAGTACAACATGTTAACTTCATGACTGCAGTACTACATGTTAACTTCATGACTGCAGTACTACACATTAACTTCATGACTGCAGTACTACAAATTAACTTCATGACTGCAGTACTACACGTTAACTTCATAACTGTAGTACTACACTGTACTTCACATTAGCTTCATAACTGCAGTACTACACGTTACCAGTAGTATTACACATTAACTCCATAACTGCAGTACTACACTTTAATTTCTTAACTGCAGTACTACACATTCACGTCATAACTGCAGTACACGTTTGTAGTACTTTTGATACATAGGTGAGTGACCCTTAGAGGTGATGATCAAAACTGTTGATGATGTGAAAAAAGTCATTAATCAGAGTAACGAGTACAAATACACAATTAAGGGAGTTTTGTGGACTGAATCGTCCACAGGTTTCAGTCCAACACACACTGTGTACACCAGGAACTGGGAAAGAACGTTCAAACTCAGGAGACACGGATGTTCTGGAGGACGTCTGACTTCAACTATGGGATATTGAAGACATGATGAAAAAGGTGTTTGTCGAGTGTATTTTCAATCTTTAACCCTTTGACGTCTGAACTCTCAACATAGAGTCGGTCAATAATCAGCAGGTTCTTTCATTTTGTTGCGTTAATATAACCTGAATTATACCAACAAACAGTCTGTCTGCTCTCTGTGGCCCCTCCCTCCTCTTTCACCCCTCCCTCCTCCATCTGCTCTCTTGGACCCCTCCCTCCTTTGGCTGGTCTTTGGCTCCTCCCTCCTTTTTGACCCCTCCCTCCTCTATGTGCTCTCTATGGTCCCTCCCTCCTCTCTATGGCTCCTCCCTCCTCTGTCTGCTCTCTGTGGCCCCTCCCTCCTCTGTCTGACTTCATTGACCCCTCCCTCCTCAGTCTGATTTCATTGACCCCTCCCTCCTCTCTTTGACCCCTCCCTCCTCTGTCTGCTCTCATTGGCCCCTCCTTCTTCTGTCTGCTCTCACTGACCCCTCCCTCCTCTCTGTGGCCCCTCCCTCCTCTGTCTGCACTCTTTGACCACTCCCCCTCTGTCTGCTCTCTTTGACCCCTCCCTCTCTGTCTGCTCTCTTTGGCTCCTCCCCCTCTGTCTGCTCTCATAGGCCCCTCCCTCTGTCAGGTTCATGCTGTTCATACTCAGGTGTTATCCATGCTCCGTGCTGAAGCCATCCTTGTTACGCTCGTCTGCGGGAGCCAATGGACATCTCGTTTAGTCATGAAGCGATGGAAAGCGTCAGACGGCCAGAACAGCCTTTGACTGAGCGGATCGGTTTAGTACATGCACACGTCACACACTCAACGCTCATGTGTCAGTAACCGATAAGAAGCCTTGACGCAGACGGGAGGCGTTGGACTCACGGATGCAGGCACTGAGCGTGGCGTCGGGCATGAATCCGGGTTTACACGTGCACCGGTAGCTGCCCACGGTGTTGATGCAGTTCCCGTTAGGACACGCCCCCGGCAGCTGGCACTCGTCCACATCTGTCCGACAACACAAGGACACACACCTTGAATTCAAAACAAACCTGTTATATGTTGTTTAACAATTTGTGAAATGTACTACAAGATATGGAACTATTTCTAAAGTACATGTAAAATGTACCAGTACATCACATTGGTTCAGCTCTATATACCTGAGCCGGGCTTGTAGGAAGTCAGAGATCAACATATGTCTCACAGAACACAGAAAAAAAATCCAAAGTTACGATAGAGTCTGGTGTGTTGTTGGTGTGTTGTTGGTGTTGAAGAGTCCCATAAGAGTAGCAAAGGGGTTACTACCTTCACAAAACTTCAAAAACATTGCATGTCCATGTCGTAAAAGAATAGAACTAACTCGACCACGAGAGTCGAGGCAAAAGAACTTAAAGTTGGAAAAGACTTGGGAGCTGCGGTAACAGGCTGCCTCCCATGGCACCATCTGGGATAGAGTGTAGAGTAGTAGTATAGTAGTACTATATGATGATAGTGTTTCCATGTTAAGTATGAAGTCTCTCAGCGTCCAAATGGTTCATATCTGATGACCATGAACAGATGAATGACTATTTTTTCTTGTTCATCTGCACACACACTGCACACACACTTAGGTCTCGTCAACACTTAACAGCTTTTGGCTTCTTTGTTTTATTTCTTTAACACACTATACATCTGTGACACTATGTAACAGGAAAATAATGTACTGACATATTATGTGTATTTGTATGTGTGTGTGTGTATCTGTATCTGCGTGTGTATTGTATGTACTGTTTGCCAGTTGCACTTTTTTCCTCTTATTGAATACATCAGTATTGACAGCAGGTCATTAGTGGATTATGTGTGTGTGTGTGTGTGTGTGTGTGTGTGTGTGTGCGTGCGTGCATGTGTCTGACACACTCGCCAATAGAACAGATGCAGTGACTCTTACCGTGGCACTGGGAGGTGTTAACCCGTTTGTAACCATGAGGACAATCGATGAGAGGAACAACTGCAAAGACAGGAAACACGTTTAAAGACACTCACACCCCGTCACACACACACACACACACACACACACACACGAATAAACATGTAAATATATATATATATATATATATATATATATATACACACAAACACACACATACCTACAAACACACAGATACACACACTCCTACACACACGCCTGTGCCTGATTCATGGGTGCGTTTTGCGACTGATCCGGTGTTGGGATCAGGTACTGGACCCGGCAGGACCTGCTGCTGTTCAGTCAATTGCTCCATTGTGTCGCTGCTAAATCCATTGAATAACTGCGGCTTTGTTCCCTGTTGAGCACCTTATAGGTCCGGTACCACCTCCTGACTGGTACCACCTCCCGACAGGTGCCACCTCCCGACAGGTACCTCGTCCCAACCAGTGCCACCGACGGGTACCGCCTCTCAACCGGTGCCACCTCCCGACAGGTACCGCGTACAACTGAGCTTACCATCAGTTCTGGTGGGTAATGGATGAGCTACCAACATGATGGAAGAGCTAACGGCTACTGCTGACCAGACTCCATTGGGTGTACAAGCAGAGCAGCCCCCCGGACTCATAACAGACTCCTGGCTCATGGACACCACACCAGACTTTGTCGTTTTTTGGTTGGTTTTCAACTGTTGAGAGCAGACCGAAGTGCGGGGGAGAGTGGTGGAGGAGGGGAGGGGACTGGCGTTGTGTGTGTATGAGACGCTGTAACGGTTTGTGAAATGTTTGTTGTGGTTATGTTTGTGAACGTTTGAACTGTTAGCAGTTAGCTGTTAGCAGCCGACACTACAGTGGCCTGCGAGGACATTCACACCACCGTCTCTCAGCTCCAGACGACACATCACAGCCCCTCATTATCATCTCTGGGACTTCAATCATGTATACTGTCTATGTTGTACAAGGATTCAATTGTTGAATATCTGTCTAATCTGTTTTTCTACTCTTTGTATTCTGGTACCCGTCGGGAGGTGGCAGTGGTTGAGAGGGGGTACCCGTCGGTGGCACTGGTTGGGAGGGGGTACCTGTCGGGAGGTGATGAAGGTGGTGTTTGATAGATAGGTAAATAGATTGACAAATAGATTGATTGATTGATAGACACATATGTATGTATGTATGTATCTATGTACAGTATGTATTTGTCTATGTATGTATGTATGTGTGTATGTATGTATGTATCTATCAATCAATCAATCAAAAAACCCAGTGTTGGTTATTGTTCTACTGAGTCTGACACAAACACCACCTTCATCACCTCCCAACAGGTACCCCCCCCCCCAACAAGTGCCACCGACGGGTACCCACTCCCTTAATACCATCAATATGACACCACTGCTTGAGAATCCACACATAATCACAAATATTCATTACATCACCCTTAATATAGGCTTATATAGTCTCCAGATCTGATTTGCTCTTGACACTGACTGTCTGTAGACTCCAGAGCTGATTGGCTGTTGACACTGACAGTCTGTAGACTCCAGAGCTGATTGGCTGTTGATACCAACTGTCTGTGCACTGATGTTGCTCTTTTGATTCTGATTGGCTACGACAGATTACAGAGAACCTGACAAAACAAACTGAAATATGGTTGGATAAAAACTCTAGCGTAAGTGGACACAGCAGCAGTGGTGGTGGTGGGCCGTCAGGGCCTTCTCCGCTGACCCAAGCATACAACTACATGTTTTTTTCCAAAAATGTTTTTAAATAAAATATTCTCTCTTAATCACAGGAGTTATTTGGTTTCTCCTGGGCAACCTGGCTGAACACAACAGTGGCAGTTGGCGGTTGCTACAACAATGTAACAATAACTAATACAGTTGCCGGAGGAGCACCCAAGCCAGAGAAGAACATGTAGGAGCAGCGCTGGTGGTCGGCTCTCACCTGAAGGACTCCTTGCCTGCTGGCATCCAACCCCTGGGCTTTGTCAAGGCTCGATTAGCTGGTCTTGACAAATGGGTGCTTGTTCAGAATGTGAATAGAACACGACTGAGTTGTTCGTCCCAGTCAGGCTATCGTGGATATTACTTCCCGATGGACTAATGTGGTTTTCACAGGTCAAAGTGGGTTTTACTCCCAATCGGACTGCTGTGGACGTTCCTTCCCCTGTTCTTGGCAAAGGGGTAAGTGGAATGCTGCTTTGATTCGCTGACTGGGTGCTGCTCTCCGGATAGGTGAGGACGTCTTCCCCTTTGGGTTTACGTGATTTGTCTTTTTTTTGTAGTGCTGTGGGGAGCGGTTAGTGTTGGTTGCCTCGGCAGCCATCTCGGGGGCAGTCAGCTGGGTCTGTGGAGTGTCGTGGCACTTTACATCCCGCTGGTTCACTGCTTAATCTACCCACCGCAGAACCGCATGAAGACGAGGGGCTAGTTTTAGGTGGTTTACGAGGAACACCCAGGGACCCTGTGTGCCTGGGTGTGAGTCTTAATGCAGTATTTATTTGTTAGCTGTGGTGAGTGTGGCTATCATGGAAAGTTCTGACCTTCTGTGTGCTTTTTTTGATGCTCCTAGCTTTACCCTTCTAAACTGCCTTGAGAGGGATCAGCTCGCTATGGTTGCTCGACACTATGGTGTTGAATTTCATCAAAGTTGTCTTAAGTACGAGCTGAAAGCTCTCATCACAGTCACCTTGATGAGTAGGGGCATTCTACCTTTGGAGCCGCCTGCTACATCCACTGGGCCATCCCATGCTGTGCCGTCAGGTGTGCCTGCCTCAGTTCTTCCGTTTGTGCAACAGAAGGAACTGTTGGATATGCAGATGCTGCAGATAAATGTGCAGGCGGATCAGCAGAAAAGGCAGGTGAAACTGCAGCTGGAGCTGGACTGGGCCAAACTGCAGCAACTGGAGGCGTCATTTTCGGCTGTCAACCCCTTGGGGGAGGATTGGAAATCCTTGGCTGCCACTGACATTGGTGCGTGTCTACGCCTTGTGCCTCAGTTTAATGAACGTGATCCGCTCAACTTTTTTTCCCTGTTTGAATGCGTCGCAGACTCCAGGCAGTGGCCGGATGCAGACAAAGTGTTATTTCTGCAAAGTGTGTTGACTGGCAGAGCTCAGGAGATGTACCGCACGATTTGTGGCGAAGCAGATCTTACATACGACATGGTGAAAGCGGCAGTCTTGAAGGTGTATGAGCTGTCTCTGGAGGCACACCGGCAGAGGTTCAGACACAGAACTAAAGATGAAAAACAGTCTTATGCTGAGTTTGCCCATGACTTGACCACACACTTTCAACACTGGTGTTCTGCAGCCAAGGTCACCAGTTTTGACTCTTTGTCTGAGTTAATGATTGTTGAACAACTCAAGGCTGCCTGCCCCCCGAGTATTGCTACATATATCACTGAGAGGGAGCCCTCATCAGTTTTGAAGGCGGCAGAGCTGGCAGATGATTATGTATTGATTAGCTGTTCAGGCCTCGCAGACACAAGTCCAGGGGTCAGTGGTGCACAGAACAACTACGCAGGGGTGTGGTTCAAACCCTCTCAGGATGGTGAACCTCCAGGGCCAAATGTGTGTCATTACCATGCTGAGGGACACTGGAGGGACAAGTGCCCGCTGCTGACGGGTAAGGGCAAGACTGGAATGTCTCCTTCTATGACGCTCCCAGATGCAGGTGTAGTCGCTAGGTGCCCCAGCAGTACAGGGTTTGGACCTTCCATTACAGATGCGTCTGCATCCATGGCTGGCGGGGAAGGCGTGGATGTCGAGGAGTTGCACGACCCTTTCTCCCTTCCTGTCCTTTTTCTATCTCTCTCTTAACCACAGGAGCTGTTTGTTTTCTCCAGGGCAATCTGGCCGAGCACAACAGTGGCAGTTGACGGGTGGTGTTTGCTACAGCGACATGATGACAACGAAGGCAGTTGTCGAGGGGAGGAGCACACAACTCAGAGAAGGACATGCGTGGTGGTCTCTCTTCTGAAGGACTGGTCTTCACACACATTCTAGCGAATCTTAGCTTAATATACAGTATATACTGCATTTTCCAGACTATAGAGCGCACCTGAATATAAACCACCCCTACTACATTTTAAAATGAATAAACATTTGTACATATAAGGCAAAGCTGTCCGCGTAATATATGTACACAGATACATGTAATAAATATTGATGGATATGTCGTCATTGAGTGACATTTGTAGGCGTGTGAAGCCCTTTGAGACCTACTGTGTGAATAAGGGCTATATAAATAAACCTGATTTGATTTGATATACTTCAACTGTTTGATGCAGTGAAAAGGTGGTTTGTGTGTGTGTCAGTGGTGTGTGCTCAGTGGATACACCTCGACCGCCTGTTCTGTGTGTGCGTGTGTGTGTGTGTGTGTGTGTGTCATTTTCAGCTTCTCTTCATCTGCTTGTGTTTCCTCTAACGCCTTTGTTGTGTGTTGGCGTTGAGTCAGTTCTCTCCATTGACTGATGAACCTGTTAATAAATCAATCCCTTATAAGTGTATTGCTTTCTTTTCATTTGTGAACATACTATATATAAATATAGATCAATATACATAAATACATATAGCGTTATGAGTGATTAAAATATTGGACTAATGGAGCTCTTTAAAGGTATTTAAGAGGGAGAATCTGCTATTGGTTTATGGTATATACTGTAATTTGAAGTATATAATCCATGTGTTCATTAGTACATGAGTCTTGTACTTTGATCTGAGTATTTCCAGTGCTCCTGGTTAATTGGGAATACAAACTAATCTCACCGATGATTCAAGTGTTACAGGACCGGTTACAGGACCCTCAGTCATGTCGGAGCTCTCCCTCCTACCCACACATTGTGACGACCTCAACGAGCCGTCCATGTGTTGTGGTCACATCGACACGGTCAGTGTCCACAGTGTCCATCTGCCGCTGCTGCCGATAGCTTCAGCAACAGCAAGGTCACAAGAACATTCCCCCCACCCACCCCTGCCCCTGCCCAGCAACAGACTGGAGTAGCAACACCCCCCTCACCTGACAGACCGTTACATGTGTTTTTTGTCTGTTGTTTCTGATCCTGTCATTGTGTGTGTGTTTTGTCTGTTGTCTGTGATCCTGTCATTGTGTGTTGTGAATGTTGTCTTGTAGTGTATGCGTGTAACCAATATTGTCGAATGGAAGATAGAAAATACAAGTTCAGGAAAATAGGATTGGGTTTGAATTTGTGTTTATGTTGTTCAGTTTCAAAAAAACTTTGAATTTGTTCTTAAAAAGTTCTTAAGGGTCTACAAATGCAAAATTGAATGTAGATTAATTTGTGTGCAGTTTCACGTACGCAAATGTAAACTTTTGTTTGGGGACTGTGCTGTACTATTGTCACAGTGGGATGAGCTGAACCAGTAGATGAAACACCAGTAAGAACAGTTAAAAACCACCACTTACCACTAAGTCTCCACAGTAGAGCGAAGCTAACAGCGAAGCTAACAGAGCTAAGCTAACGGAGGTTTAATGTAAACTATCAGCTGCAGGAGGAGGTTGTGTTTTGACTGGATGAATCGTGCGTGTGAAGATGTATCTGGAACATCAACAGTACGTTAGCAGCTGTTTAAAGAGCTCTTCAATCACGTCACTGTCGTCAAAATACAGATGGAGGAATCAGGAAACGTTAGACGAGCCTTGTGCTGCTGTGAGTATTAAAAGACAGGTGACTTTGACTGTGGAGTTATTTCTAGGGAAGGGAAAGCAGTAAATGTGTGTGTGTGGAGGGAAAGCCTGGGGGGGGTGTTACCCAGATACAGTGTGTGTGGTCGAGATGGTGGATATGGTGTGAGATATGGTATGTGGATGGTGGTGTGAGTGTGTGAGTTGGGGGTGGAGATGGAGGTGTGTGATAGTGTGTGTGTGGGGGGGGTGTATGTGTGTGTATGCATGTGTGTGTGTGTAGGTGGAAGTGTGTGGTGGTGTGTGTATGTGAGTGTGTGTGGGGGGTGTGGTGGTGTGTGTGTTTC
>JAPTHA010192004.1:0-11769 GCA_029814585.1 Gymnapogon annona | reverse complement strand
GAACTGCTCAAAAGAATTAGAGGAACACTTTTTTAATCAGAGTATAGCAACCTATCAGTCAAACTTCTGGGATGTTGATCTGGTCAGTTAAGTAGCAGAGGGGGTTGTTAATCATTTTCAGCTGCTTTGTTGTTAATGAAATCAACGACAGGTGCATCAGAGGGGCAATAATGAGATGGCCCCCACAACAAGAGTGGTTTTCCAGGTTGAGGCCACTGATACTTATTTTCCCTCCTCATCTCTTTTGGCTGATTTTTTACTGACTGCCATTCTAATGCTCTAGTTTTTCATTTGGCTTGACTCAACATCCCTGTTGATAGCATGGTGCGGTACCTGGACGCTACTGAGGTAGTAGAAGTAGTCCAACTCCTCCAGGATGGCACATCAATCTGTCACCATCCATCGTCTCATTAGGAGCATGCCCTGATGTTGTCAGGCATGTGGGGGCCACACAAACTACTGAGAATCATTTTGAGTTTCTACAGTGACATTTGGCAAAACGGACCAGTCTGCTGTATAATTTTTTTTCACTTTCACTTTTGGGGTGTCTTTGATTTCCCCCCTCTATAGGGTGATAATTTTGATTTCTATCAAATTATGTGGCATCGTTATGTTACTAGTACATCACCTACTTATTATCAGGGAAGATATTTGAGATCATTTTCACCCTTGTTTAGATCTGATGTGTTTTGTAAGTGTTCCTCTAATTTTTTTGAGCTGTGTATATATTAGATTGGATTCCTTTATTAGTCCCACTCAGGGAAATTTCCAAATATATTCATATACACACACACACACACACACACATTTATATAACCACTGTTATTAGTATAAATGTCACAATAACAAATTAAAACATTACTTTTCATAAAACATTTCTGTAAAAATAAGAATCCTAAGAATTTCTCTTCTATTAAATCTTGTCTTCAGGATTCAATTTGTGGGGTTCCACACTCTTATGTTGACTTGATTTTGTTATTTCTGTTTCCTCTGATTATACTATGAGTAACTTGACTACAGTGTGTTTGAGGTTTCCACTCCTCTCTAGGTGCTCAGGTGAAATGAAGACACGTGATGCTAGTTCCGTCATCAAGACCATGTTGAAAAGACTTCAGCGACTCAACTCAGCACCAAAGCGCTGTCTCACTTCTAAGTGGTAACAGCGCCTGGTCTGCAGCATCTCCCATGGGTAGATAAGTTTCTCTTTTGGAATATACGCACATATTTTCTAAGACTTGTATCTTTTTTTTTTTTTCTCTCTCTTTTCCAGTGCTTCCCCATCAGGTGCCTATCCCCTACCAGTTCTGAATGACCTGTTTTCAGAATACATTTTTGTTTGAATTTTTGTATTGAAAGTAACTGCTTTTTGTGGAATAAACCCTTTTCACTAACTACATTCTCTGCTCCTGGATCCTGCTCCATTCGATTACATAGCACAATTAAGACCTTTCTTTTTTTTAATCCCCATCTAGTTGCCATTAAAAGATACATCCTAGGATGCGCTGGGACACATCCTCATTGATGTGCCTGAGATCCTGGGGCGTTTCTGGTCTTTCAACATCATACGCCCTCCCTCAGGTGACCCAGCCAGGGTTGATCAGACCCTGACTTTCTGCAGCCTCCATGATGTTCTTTATGGCTGTTTTCTTTGCAACTCCAGTTATGCCCAGTAGCATGAGAACTTCGCATGTTGGATGGCCAGCAAAACCTCTATACCACTTCTATGGGTTCGCAGCGTGCCTTCCAACCACCACCTCAGCATTGCTCCACCAGCTCCTGGTACTTGGACCTCTTGTACTCGTTTGCCTCCACAATATGATCCTCCCATGGAACTGTCAGCTCAACCAGCAACACTTACCTCGAGGAGGCAGAGGAAAGTACCACATCTGGCCTCAGTGCTGTCTTGTTGATGTGGTCTGGGAACCTGAGTACCCTTACCAAGTCTACTCTCAGCTCTCGGTCTGCTACTGAGGCCAGGAAGCCAGCTGATGGTTTGAGCTGTGGTTTCTCCCCAGCCCTGACAAAGTGTATTCCCCTCCTGCCTTGCTGGCGCCTGTTGTTGTTGTGGTGGGCTACCACAGAATGCACACTGGAGACTCAGCCACTCCCCGCCGATGGAGATTCGGCGGGCTAGGTAGGACATCATATACTGCTTGGATTATGAACTTGATGCGCTGGGGCTCTGCCTTCCAGATCTCTGCCCAGGTCACATTCCTGTCCAGAGCCCCCTCCCAGGCGATGCAGGATCCTCCACAGCATGCAGCCGTTGACCTCGGTGACCAAGCCCCCCCCCCACCATACAGGAGGGGGGGGTAAGAAAAAGAGAGAGAGCGGCAGTGAACCATATCTAACACAGCTAACAATTAAATTGTGAAACACTAGCGTAGAGCGACCATCCTCTAGTTATGTATTACTGTGTGGCAGTCTATTTAGCTAAATGCTAAGTGACAGTCTGCTAACTAAATGCTAAGGAGTAGTAATACGTTTTTAGCCGGGTCTTAAATGTCTCTACTTAGGTAGCCAACCTAATATCTGCAGGAAAGGCATTCCACAGTAATGGAGCCCGGACGGAGAAGGCTCGACAACCTGCAGGCATCCTATTAGCTCTCGGTTCACAGTGAAAGGATTCCATTAATCAGTGCTCAGGGTGTTTGAATATGGTATAAAGATGTGGGTTTTTCTAGGCTAGTGTCTTTCACATTGGCCCAAGTAGGAGTTGATATAGTCTCCTCCAAATGGGACGCCATTTAGCCCTGTTACATCATCAGTGATTGATGCTAGCATGAACAAATGCAACAACTTTCTTTGCACAATAATTCTCCCCGCCATCAGCAGCTGTAACCATCTGTGTTGCACGGGCTTTGGTTTTGTGTTTTGTTTTTATTCATTTTTTGTGGCTATCAAACAAACCACAGAATGGCAATTTTTAACATGTGACGTGGCACGACAGGGATGATCAAATTCAAATATTTCGGAAAAAAACACATACACTCACTGCCGCAACGTTTAGTTTGCATTTACCTCTATCGTGTCAATGAGTTGAACAGAATCATGGGCAATTTCTTATACCCCTCTGTTTGCAGTGTGGTTCCTAAAAATGTCAGTTGTGAGGACAAAGCAGCCCTGCAACCAGCCTTTCCCTTCTGTCTCACCGTGAATCAGGACACAATCAGGAAGGGCCTTACCCCTTCACGTGAATGTGCAAAGGGCTGAATTTGGATTCTGCCATTGACTGCACTTTCAGGTTTTTTCTTTATCTATTATTATGTTAACGTACACACAAACACAGATATCAATAAACACTACTGGGAGCAACTTGGGGTTTAGTGCCTTTAGGGTACTTTGCAATGGAATTTAGTGCCACGGATTGAACTATCAACCTGTAAGTTTGTACATGTCCAATTCCTTGAGCCACAGCTACAATCAATGTTTTCACTTCTTTTGTACTTCTTCAGTTTAAATCTAGTCAACCATGAAAAATACATGTAAGTGTTAATTCTATGACATCACTGTTATTAACTGTAAGGGGAGCTTTAAGTGGATAGGTGCAAGCCAGTGATCTCAAAGGTCACAGTATCCCTACTTAATAATCTGGAAGAGGCCTTGCATTAGATTCAGTTTAATTAATCATTTACACTTGGATATTGAAAAGAAAAACCTTTCTATTTTAAACCTTACTATTTACACTTAGAGAGCTCCTTTCTTTCCTATGTGTGTATTGAAAATTCCAGAGGCAACAGTGGTATTGGTGAATGAAATTATCATTCATTTCCTCTGGCAAAGCGGGTGGGAGAAGCGATGATAGTATATCCTCTTCCATAAACACATCTTAAGGCGAGACTGATGTATGTCTAAGAAGTAAATTCATCTCACTCTTCAGATGCTTAATGGTCTTCTGACAGAGTAAATATACAGTAAATGAGGGGTGGGTACAGAGGAACTCGTGTGGCTCCTCAGGGCCAGGGGGAAATTCTGGTACAGCTGATAAAAGTATGTTATAGCTAGAGACTCAAATTTAATTTCTCTGACCATATGCAGGAGGAAGTTGCAGTTCTACAACGTGATCCACTGTTGAGCTCAAGAGCGAAAATCTAATATTCCAGAAAAATGTGAAATGTGATGTGATGAAATGTGAGCCCAGTTTAATAATCAGGGTCAAGGTGTTGTCCTCCTTGACTTGGAAATTTATGGTGTCAAGTTTACTAGCATACAAAGCATACAAACTGTAGCATACAAACTGTAAGTCAGTTTGTATGCTAGGATAAGGCTCGATGGCACATCACATGATCAAATTAAAGACTTGATAGTGAATTGGCATCAGCAGACTCACATTAAGATGATACCACATGAAGAGTAAGGATTTACTGATTTTACCAATGTCATTTGCTATAATGAAAAGTGGTCAAAGTGATCAAATAATTGCCTCTGAAATTTATAACACACTGACAGAAGATGAGGTTTATCTACAACATGTTAAAAAAAAACTTTCTCAATGACGGACCCAGGCCAATTTAGTGTTAAAAAAAAAGTTTTCATTTTTAGGGTTCTCCAGGTACATACAATAATTACCAATTTAATATGATTGTTGTGTTTGTGGAGAAACTACACCGACACTGGATCATGTTAACTTCATCCGTTTACTCTATACTTTTGGACACGTGTCCCACAATCCTCTCAGCCTCATCCAATCAAAACAAACAGGCATGAGGAAAAAATTTTAACATCATCGAACACTGCAAACTATACTTAGCAATGGTATATGTACAACAAAAAGTGACACTCAAAAACATGTGAATAAACTTAACTCAAATTTCCCACAACGGGTAAATAATAAATTCAAATAACTATAACGGAAAATCACTCTTATGAGGAAAAACATACAAATTAAGAAATCTTAACCATTCCAAAAATAAACCCAACATTTAGACTAGAAATAATCAACTACCAAAAATCTAAAAAAAATTTGAAACTACAGCACTAGGTATACTCACTGACAGAAAGTGGTCACAGAAAGACAGGACAAGGAACGCTTGGGAACACACACACTTTTATACATGGGGAGTGAAGCAGGTGCGACACATCATGATGATGAGAAACAAGACAGGTGGAGGGGAATCTGGGTGTGAAACTACCTGAAACTTAAGGAGAGGAACGCAGGACCAGACAGGAAGTTACAAAATAAAACAGGAAACACACCAACAGGGTTTGACAAAAATGAATCATAACACAGGCTGGAAGTGTTCTGATACGGAGAGGTTTGTTTATAAGCAAAGAGCTTCTGTCAAGAGTACACGAGAGCCACATGGGACCAAAGCACAGGCGTCATCTACATATTGTGATAGTGAGCAATAGAACACCTGATCTTCTGTTTAAGTTAAAGCCCAAGGTCAAGTTTATTTGTTATGCACATTTATAACAACACAAGACCCCATATAAAGATTCAGGTACAAATACAAGAAATGAAAAAAACTTTTTCAGTGTACCTCACATAGCATATTTAATTCACTGATCATGTAGTGGTACATGACTAAATATCAACGTTATTGTATTAAAACAGACAAATTGTAACAAAAAGGTGACCTTTTTCAGCAAATACATCAATAAGTGAAAACAAGCTCCTCTAACCACTGTTACTTTTCCACTATTTCTACTTATCACAGGGTAAAATCAATGCTACTATTAGTCTAACTCCAAGGGTTTTACTGGCGAATCAGTGTTGTAGAAGATGACGGTGTCTCCACAGTAACTATGGAGCCAAATGAGTCATATGTGATGAACACAAGTGCATTTTACCTTTGTGGTCATTTGCATGTACCGAAAGTAAAAACTACTTTACATTATTGAACTGTCTCAGATAAGTACAGGCCTCTGGTTGCCAATAGCCGTTTGGGTCTTTAAGGGTTAAAGGAAATTTAAAGTGCTCAGTGATCTGTGCATATGTGACGTGTTGGGTCACAGTTTTCCAGAGCGCTGGACCTGAACAAAAAAGACTCTGTTGCCTTTTGTCTTCAAATGGTGTTTTCAGTCCTTCTAAATATAGGTGATTTGAAGAATGCATTTCTGTGTATGTGAATGTGGACAGTTAAAGGTAAAGGGCACTTACAAAAGGCATACAGACTCCATGTAAGCAATGATGATAACTATGGAAGTATGTGTTGATAATACATTACTACATCTCTGTTTGACTGGGTGTGGATCCTAGTGAATATGGAACTATAGCTTATACGACTCAGAAGTGAGGATCTTAATGACTTGTTTCCACTTGGCTCATTAGCAAACTTTAATTATTTCCTCTCGTAGCTCCATTTTGTGTGTGCATTACGTATATATCCCAGAGGCTATTGTAGAATTTAAACATTATTTTGGGTGATATATCTCTATGGAGGCACTGAGAGGAAATGAACTGGGGTTCAGTGAGTGCAGCTGTAGATGGTGGCAGACCTGTGGTGTGAAAATACTTTTAATTAAAACTTCAAAAAAACAAACAATGAGCTCTTTTTTTAACCTAACCTATCCACATCTTACGTAGAATGACCAATAACCATACTGAAATGATTTCAGGTTTTCATATATTGTAATATGCTCCACTCCAGGTATTCATGCCCATGTGTGGGCTAAGAAAAAAGAACCATTCTATGTGATGTCAGTCTTCAGCATGTTAAAGGTATAGGTACATGGGAGGGTAGTCAGCTCTGTTTGTTTATTCCTCTTATTAAAAAACCAATGGGGAATCCCCCCTGTGCCATTACAGTTTTTCTCAATAAAAATGTAAATCCAGCAGTTTAAAGTTTCTAATCCCATTGATTGAAATACACAGTAATTCACAAGGTGACAGAGGGATTTATGCAAATGTGCATTATGTCGTCAGTAAAACCTTTTCCTTCAGCATTTGGAAATGGTTCCAACCAAAATGACCAACTTTTCTGCTCACACTGAATGATGAAGAATGGTGTTCACGGGCATTTCCAGACAGACAGTGGCCCTTTATTTACAGGCACCCAGTTGAATTCTTCCTTTTAAAATAATTAATATTTAAAATAAGTAATTTCTAGTATATTGTGAAATCATTGTGGACTGTCTCTGGTCACATGTGATACATCCCCAACACCAAAATGATCTCTACTACAATGTACTTCACCTCTTTAGTGAGTCAACAGATTAACACAGAGGTACATTTGAACTCCAACTGACGGACAGGATGACAGATGACTTGTCTTTCAACCCTTTTTATTGAGGGCAAAATGGTGAGACTTTAATCTGGTTTCATGAATTTAGATGGAGGCAAATCTGAGAAGCTTAAACTGTCACTGAGCACTAAAGTCTCAGCTGAAAGTATACAACTCAATTTAATGACATTGGAGCAACAAGAGTGAAACGTGGACTATTGAGGATAAAAACACATGGAGATAACATTAAACAGTACAAATCATGTTAAGAATTTCACACGTTCACTCAGAACCCAACAGGGAATGTGTTTAAAGGGAATAAGAATACACACACACACACACATATATATATATATATATATATATATTTATATATACACACACACACACACTGAATATATAGAGTCAAATATGGTTTTCTTACAAAATAGTTCAGTGACAACTCCCCCCTCTCAGAAAAACTACAAAATCAATGTACACATGAAATACTGCCTTTTTTAAAAGCAATGTTTACCACTGCCCATTAAGTAAACTGTATCAGTGTACAGTTGATACAGTTCAACTTGTTATGAAACGCTCTGTGACAGAAGACCCAGACACAGCCCAGACTAGATTTCAAAATAAATGTTTTGTGTTCAACTCTTATAACTAATGATTGGAGCTAAAAGGAATTTTAGATTAAACAAAAGTGCAGTTGAAAACATGGGAATAACAAAAACCCAAAAATAATAGGCAAAAAAGAAAATCTAAATCACTCAAAGAGGAAAAACAAAATTTATAAAAACAACACAACACTTTTTTAAACTAGCATAATAGGTTCTGTTATTCACGACGTGTTGGTGTTGTTACCTTTAAGATTCTGCTGACAGTAACACCGCAACACTGCTCCAAGGAAGGTGGCACAAGCCGCCGAAACTGTCAGCTAGTTGAGTTTTTCCTTGCCCTGGAGGGGGGGTTATACCAGGGAATGTCGCCATATGTGGGCATGTGAAGCCCTTTGGGTGATTAAGGGCTATATAAATAAAATTTGATTGATTGATAGTTCAAAATCGCTCTACTGAGGAAATACGGTGTTCGCAGGCACGTACGCAAACCCGCCAATCGGCGTGTTCGCAGGCTCCACGCAAATGTTCCTGATCGGTGGTGTTTTCAGGCACGCTCACCGATCCACACATTAGATAGGCGGTGACGCCACCAATCGGCGTGTTCACAGGTGATCTACCCACAATACCTTACTATTCATATTCGTTAATGTATTTTTAATAATAACTCACTTTTCGGAGCCCCCCACCTAGGTGTACCGTTTGTAGTTACCAACTTGAGTGTCACGGTAGGCAGCCTCTTTACGGTGTCTTTTCTTGAAATTTTTTTTCTTGAGAATGGCGTTGTAACTAAATCTGCGATCAAAAGATATCTTTGCCTCCTTCAGACATTGTCGGTTGAAAAAACTAAAACAACTTGTGGCACTACACAAATGATCCATTTCATTATGTCCTGTTTATCACATGTCTGCTCAGGTCTGTTCTGCACAGCTTTGCATAGCTCCCCCTCTCTCAGATTGTTGACCCTGGCAACACATGATTATGAATGATGATTGGATAAAAACTCAGAAAAGAAAAACTTGAAAGCTAGGAAAGCTATGAGATGAAGAGTATATACCATGGGGAATAATGTAATACATATTTGTGGAAAAATATATATTAAAAAAATATATTCTTGATTATGTTTAGGCCAACAGAGAAGGCCTTGCTGGCCTCTAGGGTCCACCAATGTGAGTAGGGAATCTGGGGGTAAAGCTAGAGACACAATAGGATAAATGCAGACAACACAGGAAACCCACCAAAATAAAAGACCGGACATGAACAAAAGCACAACTTGACACACTAAAATCATAACACAATTTCCTCCATTAGCTGTAAATTACTCCACAAAAATTGCATAAATATAATAGTAATGCACCACCTCTGTGTTTTAGATGTGGTACACTGAAAAAATGGCCTCATAGGGGTTGTGCACTTTTTATGAATATAGCTTTTACATTGTGCTTGATTGTTTAATGTTTGAGTAGTAAACAAGATTTGGTCATTTGACTCTCACATTTTTGGAGGATGTTCACACTTTGGGAAAATGTCATGTCATTGTGACATAAAACAGCTATACTTTCTCTCAAAACCACGCCTTCTCACTGTGACGTGAACGTTTCACCTCAGCAGCCAGCCAGGTTGTCCGCCATTTTGCGTCCATTGCTCGGGACAGGTGTCACCTCTAGGCTGCTATTCTGAGAAGGTAAGCATCTCTCAAATGTTATAAAACGTTTTCGGGAATTGGAGAATGGCACATTCAATCAAACATCTTGTTTATACGTTTGTATTTAGTTGGCTAGCCAACTGTAGGTGCAGGATGTTTAGATGATGCAGCATGTAAAAACTACTACTACTAACTACAATGAACAAATTCCTCACAACAAACTAACGTTCCAACAAACCAAACAAAAACAACTAAAAGAGGACAAAGACAGTGGCACCGAACAACAAGAGCAAACAACAGAAACATCAAGAACAAACAAAACAAATAAAAACAAAAAAGTGAAATCACATGTTGAAGAGACTGGTTGGAATGAAAACCTACAGTGTCTTGGCCCTTGCTGGACACCCCTGTGATAGTGGGAGACTGTAGTATGGATAGTTTTTGTTATAATTTGCTAATTGTTATTATTTTTTTAAAAAACTTACTAAATGTATTTAATGAGATACTGAGGAATTTCTTGCAGGAAATGGATAAAGAACAACATTTCACACAGCAGGTCTTTCTTTAAATCAACAGAGTAATTGACTGTTTCTGAGGTCTGTAGTACTAGTTTTGATATACCATTGTATGATAAGCCAAGCATTTAGGGGATAAAATGACATAACCAAAAGGCTTTTAGTATTGTTAGATGAGGTGCATAAACACATTACAGGAGTGTCATTCTTGTGCATATACAGATCGGAGTGTGCTAAATCCATATTTGATGAATATAACATTTTATGTGTTGAGCTATAATGTGGTTTTGTGATATCTTACAGATTCCTAATATCAGCAGGACTGGCAATTCTATATAATTCTACATTTCCCATTCAAAGGCTCTGTAGTTGCGGGGAGTATTTCTACTGTAATTACAAATTGGTAACTTCAGTTGGTTACATCTCAGTCATTTCTGGGTTGCCTTTGTTTTACATTGTTCATGGTGATTTTCTTTTCGGTTTTTTTTCCTCTTGTCTTTCTTTCACCAGTGTATGTGGGCCAGTGTAAACTGTGCTCAGTGGCAGTTGCAGTAAGACTGGCATTATTGAACCACTATAAACTCAAGCATCCACACCTTGGGCGAACCAGCCGTTATCCTTGTACGTTTTCAGAGTGCCCTTGCACATTAAAAACATGGAATGCATTACCTATTCATCACTTTCGGGATCATTCTACAAACAATAAAGCAGTTAAAGTAGTATATATATTTAACTATCACATTTGCATGCCTAAAAATTTGGGAAATGAAAGGGAGTACTTTGCTCACGTAAATGCTCATTTAAAGAAAAATGAAAAAGTGAGTTGCATGTTTGTTGGTTGTGATTTTCATTCAAGTGTTTATGGAACCTTTAAATCTGACAAGTCGTAGACGTGATAACAAATGCACCTCTGCTTTTTGAACTTTCACCCACTGATAGCCAGGAGGATGCATGTGTAGAGAACGGCACTGTAGAGTTAGCTGATCCCAAGGCTCTCGCAAGTGCAATTGAGAAGCAACTTGCAGCAGCCTTACTCAAGTTGGAATATCTTGTTCATGTGCCAGGTACAGCTATTGATGAGTTTTTACATGAGTTTAATTGTTTAAGTTTTGCTTCTGTCCCACTTTCAAGAGATATTGTTGTTGATATCTTAAGTCAACATAACTGTCAAGTTGAGGACTCAGTAGTTGATAATATCACTTCTGCAGTGTGTACATCCAATCAAATTCCAAAGGTTGGTGAAAAGGGAGGGCCACTTTCTACTTCTTATCTGCGTTAAAAAAACAAAAAAAAAAGCTACAAGGATTGCTTCAATGTTGTGGAGCCTGTGACTTTTGTACTTGACGGTAAACAGTTCAGGACCTTTCAATATGTCCCGCAGCAACTCTTAAGTAGAAAAGTTATTCTTGACCAAGTCATCGAAAGTCATAGGGGGAAAACAGACCTCGAAAGAGACCAATCCTATGAATACAGGTCATTTAAAGATAGTTATGATTTCCAACAAAATAAGTTTTTGAATAATGATGAGCTACGAATAACAATTTGTTTGTATGTTGATGATTTTGAAACTTCCACCCCCCTAGGCACCTCCCGAAAAAGCACAAGCTTTGTGCCGTTTATTGGATACTCTCAAACCTGCCTCCAGGCTCTCATTCCGCTTTATCCTCCATTTATCTTGCTGTGTTTTGTAAGAGTGATGATCTCAAAACTTGTGGTTTTGATAATGTTTTGGAGCCTCTCTTAGACTTAGAATTCCTTTATCCTTTACACAGACACACAATGAATCTGGTAACGAAATGTCATAGAATTGTCAGCTGATAACACAAATAAATATGGAAAAT
>JAPTHA010191937.1:0-11779 GCA_029814585.1 Gymnapogon annona | reverse complement strand
CTCCCCCACTCCCCCCTTCTTATCTATCATATTAGAGAATGGTCTGTTATTCTCACTTGATGCTCCACTCTGTTTTGCAGGTGGGTTGGCAGAAGTTTGATCTGTGGATTCAATCGAATGTAATGGCTTTCCTAAAACTGAGCCTTCTTTTCCAGCAGAGGAGTTGTTGCCTTTCCACTCTAGAAGAACTTGTCTCGTGCTCGCAGCCTCAGGGAGGATGGACAAGCTGTCAGGGAAAGACAAAGAGCTGATACGAGGCAGCTGGGAGAGCCTCGGCAAGAACAAAGTTCCCCATGGCGTGATCATGTTTTCCAGGTAATATTCTATACAATTTAATAATTGTTCTGATTCAGCAAGACGGCAAAGTTATAGCAAGAAGTAAACAATGGAGTTGTTCTGCGCTGCTGCCAAAATTAAGATCTGCTCATTTTGTTTAGTTTTTTTTGTTTTGTCACACAATTTAATAGCTGTGGTAAAAGAATGTTTAGCAGAGGTACAGAGACAGCATCAAGCTATACCGCACATCCTTCTTCACACACTTTCACTATGCAGGGACCGGAGGCTTGACTTGTTGCTTGGCGACAGACTGCAATAATCCACAGTTTACTTTGAGACAGCTGTCGCTAAATCAGACACTAAAAAGATTTGTAGATGCACGATTCAGAGATTGAATTTGTGCCTGTGTGGATGTTTGGCAACCTATGCCATCTGTATACACCTATAGAACAGTGTGGTATGTGTCTGTGGTAGACTGTTTGAGCTGGACCCTGCGCTCGTCAGTCTTTTCCACTACAGTACAAACTGTGGCTCTACACAAGACTGCCTCTCCAGCCCTGAGTTCCTGGAACATGTCACTAAGGTGAGCTCCAGTCGCCGCACTCACCACTACATGTACACACACAGTTCAGTCCGTCGTCTGTACTCGTGCACAGTCCTCGCCCGCTTTGCTTAGTGTGTATTTGTATTCTAGGTGATGCTCGTGATCGATGCTGCAGTCAGCCACCTGGATGACCTTCACTCCTTGGAGGACTTTCTGCTCAACCTCGGGAGGAAGCATCAAGCCGTCGGAGTCAACACACAGTCATTTGCTGTAGGACCCTTGTTTAATGGTTACCTAAAAAAAAACCCCAAAAAAACCTGTTCAACAAATGAATGTGTTTTTCTGTCGTTGTGACTGCTCGCTGTGTCTTACCTATTTGTTTGTCGTTGGGCTTCAGATGGTGGGTGAGTCCCTCCTCTACATGCTGCAGTGTAGTCTGGGTCAGGCCTATACTGCGCCTCTGCGCCAAGCTTGGCTCGACATGTACAGCATCGTGGTAGCAGCCATGAGCCGAGGATGGGCCAAAAATGGCGAAGACAAGGCCGACTGAAACACACGCCATGGGAGCTGCTGAGCCGTTGCTGTCAAATCACTCAACGTGGTTGCCATGGAATAAGGTTGTGTAACTTGCAACATTGTGGCTTTGGCTGCTGTACATTTGCTCAGTGAGTGGGGTTGCATAGCGTAGCAAATGTATGGTGTGGTTAGACATGACAATTGGTTTGACCGAATCAGAGTTTATTTTTGTTGTTGTGGATGTTTAGCTACCATGCAATGCTGCTGTACAGCTGCGAGGATCTGTGCCAGCCTGTTGTGGTCTGAGCCTGTAATCTGAGCTCCTCACTCTGAGAAAAAGCATCCAGGACATAACTGTTGAGTTTTCTTTGTATATAATGGCTTTGATATATCTACTGTAATGATAACAGTGACTGTGGTGTCCTTTGTGATGTATCTTAAAAAAAAAGAGTTGCACACTTGTGAAACACTAGATATTAATGATATTTTGGCATCACATACACTACTGAAACTGTGATGGTTACTGTGGCCAGAACGGGCAGCTCTCTATCTAACTGGAACACAGTGATTCTTTACAAAACGTACCGTAGGAGACGTTCTGGGACCAAGCAATTTTGATTTTGAGAAAGAAGATATAATCACTAACATCCTCTCTTTTCAGTGGATATCACACATCTTTAGACCTCTCTTTTCTTTTTTTTTTCAGCCTAGCAAAGCACATTTGAAAATGGTTACTCAATAGATGCTGACAAGAACTGTTACACTCTCTGATAGCTTTCTTTAGCGATCTATGACTGTTAAGGCGTCCATGTGCACCTTAGCCAACATGGTGTGTGCTCTCCTCAGCAGAGGTTGTGAGAATCTGCTTTCAATAGGCTTTAGTTGACTGTTAAACTCTAACTAATAGACTGTTACGTGACCTTCAGACTTTGTTAGTAAAGGGCATCTTGGGGAAACTTGTTTGTTTTTTGGCTATTAGTTTCCAGCCACGCAGAGGAGTTTTGTTCTACTGAAGTCCCTTATCTCAGTAATACATATTGATTGTGTTGTGGCTACAAAAATAACATTACCTCAGTGTCAATAGGCTCGGTGAGATGAACGAGGAGTCGCTGCATCTCCAACACAGAGCTACTATCTGAAAGTGAAGCTTTGGTTTGGAATTATGACACAAACACAAATTATTTATTGATTATAATTTATCGCTACGAGTAATACAGATACAATGTCTGTTGACACTGTCCACTACGTGTGTATTCGTGACACTGTATTTAACATCCTTAAGCTGTTATTTACATTTATGTTCATAATGCCAAGTAACTTAGCAACAGTGTGCCAAGTATTAGATAATAACACCATATAACTGTAAATCCAAGCTGCTGATATGTGGTTATTATTGCTTTAGTCTCAGTTTACATTTATAAAGTTTATTTTTATATTCTCAAATGGATGTGTAGTTCTAGAGCATATACTTTTTCAAGTGTACAGCATATTCTCTCCAGATATAAAACATATGCTATTCTATGGATTTTGATCAAAGCAACTTTAACCCAATATATTAAAAAAACACCTGTTGAAGGTTTATTATTCATCTTATCTCTACCTATGTTTCATAGACGTAGATTTACAATCACTACAGATATTTTATCCAATTCCTCTCCTCACAAAACACTACAAAGCATAGTTTTGTACTACACTTAATTATTCCATCATAGCCTATTTCTATTCCGTCTGTTCTTTCCAGCGTACAGGTGTAATGTTTGTTATCTGACTGTGTAGGTGGTGTATTTATAGTGATTCTTTTTTAGTATCAGTACACCCTATGCAGGTTGTATTTCTCCATGTGTCTCTTTCCACATAACTGTATTATTATTTTTTTTTTTTTTTTAGCAGGCATGAAAAACTACTGGGATGTTATCTAATTAACATCCAGGTCTGTACATATTGGGTGTGTCACTGTCTACCTCATCATTATCAGCTGCTATTCAACAGCGATGACTTCACCTAGTTATCCTCCAACCAAAAACGCACATTATCAGAGTTAATGCAAGCACGCACTCTTTGTAACCTGGACTTTATGCTACAATAAAAAACAAAATGTTGTGTGCTCACTTGAGACTGAATAAAGTGAACTTCTGTGCATATTTTACTGGTAAATGAGGTCAGTGTGTTTTCCTCTTGATGTTTGATTGTGTGTCACAGACTTTACGATGGTTACGACACAATAGTCAGAGTTTGAAATCAATCATATGATGCCTGATTACCTTCCTACTGCCAGCCCATTCCTCACTGTTACATAAGATACAAACACCGAGTGGCTCATTGCCTTGGGCTACAGAGACGAGGAACTTCAGGCACATCAGCCCACTTACTCATGCAACTGCACAATGTCACATCAAGACTGGATTTTTTTTGGTCTTCTTTTAGATTGAACTTTCTGTTTTCTTTCTTTTTAACGTTTCCCATAAAAAAAGAACAACCTTTTTTTTAATTGTACTGTATTTTTCTTTTATATTTGATGAAACCGATTGCAGAAGTCTAGTTGTGATGAACGAACACTAAGGGCTTGTTTCGATTACATACACAATTTGCTTGTATCATTGTAAAAGTCACATCCATGAGCTGGCTGTCTGTTCTGCTGCTGGAGCTGTGGTTGACATGGCCTTAATCTGTCTCCCTGCTCTGCCAATAGTATCCTGACTCTGTCCCACAGAGCGTCTGCTGTGTGTATGTTGGCTCTATGCTCCATGTCTTTTATCCTGCATTCGCCCCCGAGTTCCCTCAGGTCACCAACCAGTGGTTAGACTGCAACAGAATCCACATAATCTGCCGGCTACGATATGAGCCCTCTCATGGTGATGTGTTGATTGTTCCCTGTGGCTTTTCAAGTCTTACCTTGTAGTGCTTGAGGATTTGCTGTGAAGGCTGTCGTCTGGAGAGGAGTCTGCGAGAAAAGACAACACGCATTATTTTTAGAAAGTCTGCAATGTGTTTTGGAATGAAGGGGTATTGAATGTTGTCATGGCAACTGTTAAGTGATGGGCCAGAGGCATATATATATATATATATATATATATATATATATGTGTGTGTGTGTGTATATGTATATATATAT
Source organism: Gymnapogon annona (assembly GCA_029814585.1). NCBI lineage: Eukaryota > Metazoa > Chordata > Actinopteri > Kurtiformes > Apogonidae > Gymnapogon > Gymnapogon annona. The sequence continues at coordinate 7,331 of JAPTHA010191937.1, read as the reverse complement.
ATATATATATATATGTGTGTGTGTGTGTGTGTTTATGCGCATGCTAGTTTTTGATTAAACAGGAAAACAAAGCATGCAATCACTATCATATCCAAAGTAATGTTACGTAGGGCAGTGAGGAGTGGACCTTAACTATGCATGCAGGCTTGGGCTAATTGGATTTGCTGTGCAAGGAGCCCAACACCAACTGAAAGCAGCCTTCAAGCTCAGACAGCAACAGTAACCACATGAGTGGAAGTGAACATGCATTTATTAGCACTGCTGAACAGTCAGTGCTCAAGTACTTGCATCCGGTTTAAAGACCCATCAGTTTATTAATGACTATTTCAAGGACAGATTTGCCACTATGTAGAAATGGGTTATCCATATTTAATTCATCTTTCTATTATATGTCATGTTGAAATTTGTACGTCCATTCCATGATATACATTCTCCACCAGTGAGACATCCCTCACCTGTTTGGTTCACAAATCCAACACCACACAATGACTAGCTTGAAAGTTACAATTAGCCTTGTGACTTTTACGTTACGAATGAGTTCTTTTATCTCAATTTTTAAAACGTCACAGAAAACATATGACCCTCGTCAGACCTGGGTCTGAATGTCACCCTGGTGTTTGCTCTGCCGCTAGATTCAATAGCGTTGCTAATTAGTGTATTGAACACGTAACTTCCCTGCAAATTGCATACTGTGTGGACATTGTTTTAACACAGGTATTTCCCCCTCTTTTGAAGAAATGGAAGCTTTGCAAGAGTTAATGGTGCCGTTGCCATCATTTCACGGGAAGTACAGCCATACTTTGGAAAGTGTAAAACTTGGGTGCCATGTTGGATATGTTCTATTTTTTTTCTTTTTACTTTATTGATGAAGTGACATGTACACAAAGTACAGAACAACTATGCCAGGGATCAGTAAGAGTCGAAGGTAACAAAATATACAATAGATTAAAATAAATAGATAAATATAATAGTGCAAAAAATGATGAAGGAAATAAGTAAATAAAGTGCCAGAAATGAATGAAAGAGTTGCATCCAGGGTAAAAAAAAAAAAAAAAGTAAAATCAGTTGCAAATTTATTCAAAGCGTTTTAAGATTTTAAGAGTCTTCAAGGCGTTGGTATAAGTCGAGTGCTGGATGGTTTTAACATATTGCTGGAGATTATGAAAGAACACTTTAAATATGGGTTTTCTGTTGCCAAATTTGCTTTTATGAATGTGGAAGTTTGCGGTTATAATAATTTGATTGATCATGTCATATTGTTTCATTTCAGAGGTGGCTGTTTACGTTCTACCCAAAATAATGCAGCGTGAGCATGACGTCATCATACATATGCAACGAAGGCAGAACCGACATACAGAATTATTCAGCAGTCAAAGGATTCCAAGGAATCAAGCTTCCAGGAACCGATTTTCAAAAAGAACCGGTTCTTGATTCCCAACCCATCCATGTATGTATGTATATGCTCAATTAGAGCACCTAAATTATCTTTGTAAATAGCATTATGTCAGCTATCGATTTCCCAAAGTCAGAAACTGTAACTTTTAAACTGATATTCCTGTAGAATTTATTCACAGCCAAACGCTAGTGAGTACACTCAAGTCTGCTGCTGGGATATGCTGTTTCATAAGGGGATATCGGGTGGAAAATATTAATACTTTGAGCCCCAACATTATGCAAATAAAAAAATGACACTATCTAATTTAGACCCATTTGCATTCTGAAACTATCCCATATGGGAGTGACAATATGTTTCCTGCAGAAGGCGGAGACATTTTCTATTCCAGGCATCTGCCTCGGCGAAGGAGAGCGACAGGACACACACCCAGAGGAATTCACCTTTCACTGACGAGCATGCTCTCAGCAGTTGCCAGGGGTGACTGGGGGAATGTCAGGGACTTTTCTCTCTTCTTTTGTAACTCTTCACGGCAAAGAAGCTCAGTATCCAAAGGCGGACATTATATAGTGGTCTTTAGAAACCACCCTATCAGTGGTTAACATCCAAACATACACCACTTTGTTGGAGCAGTGTCATCTATTGGTACTATTAGTAATGTGGTATGGTGGCACCACTTTCCAATGTGGTTTGGATGAAGGCAGATCCTCCAGCAAGTAATAGACCATTCCTCGCTGTGATGTGGACTCTGAGGTCCATGAGGTCTGAAGTATATACAGAGGCTGGTACTAAGGCTACTTTGTATTCAGAGACACTGCTCACATGTACCTGCATTCATTAGGAGCCTCTCTGCAGCTCTGACATTATCTAGAGAGGAATTTGATCAGGAAAATCTCAAATTAAATGTTTGTTTTTTTTGTGCAAAACTTTGGGGGACATTTGCTTTGATGTACCAACATTATAGTGTTAAATTCATGAATGATTCTGTTTTTTTTCCCTTCCGGAGTCGCCATAGCAAATTCAATTATTCGCATATTTTGATTTTGGCAGGAGTGTTTATGTCGGATGCCCTTCCTGACACAACCCACTGGACACTCTTACCGGGAATCGAACCCAGGTCTTCTATGCATCAGGCCGGTGCCTTACCAACTGACCTATCCAGCTGGGACCTATAGTGTTAAATTCATGTCACACTGTAAACTGCAGTGCAATCCAGGACAAAGGGCTGAGTATTTTAACAGTATGACATTAGAGCAGGGCATTATGGGAAAGTGAAAAATAGTAAAGATTGTGAGAAAATCGGCAAGAAAAGCTATTTTCAGAAGGCTTGTGCCCCACTGTGCAGTCACAGTATAAATTTGGTGCACATATCTCAATACGTTCTTCAGAGAATGTCATTACGTGTCATTGAAGCAACAAATAGACGGACGGACGACCAGCGATTACAATACCCCCCCAGTGTGATGAATCTGGTGGAAACCCAGAGTTGTTTTAAAAGACTCCTGTTTAGGCCTGTGGGATTACTGTATATATTTTTACCTAACAGAATGGTAAGAAGCGACTTGGCCAGCGTCCCCCTCCTGCCTTTGCTCTCCAGTAGCTGGGATAGGCTCCAGTGACCCCCGTGACCTGTAAAGGATAAAAGCAGGTTTGGAAGATAAATGAATGAATGAATGGTAAAAAAAAAGGTATTTCACTAACATTACAACTGTACTTGTACATTGACAAAAATCAAATACGAAAAGCATGAAAGAAAATAACATTTTACCACGTTGATTGAATTTTGTCAAGTGAAGATGGCACAACATTTGACAGAAGTGACCCCTGTCTAACTGCAAGAAGTCCTCCCAGTGAAGGGATATGAAGAGGCGGCGTGGTGTAGTCATTACGGGGTACTATTTGTTTTAAATATATAATATTTCTCTGCCACAGAAGTGACTAGTATTGTGTTGTAATTGGAGAAAAATACTGTGAAGAGCTACACCTTTATTTCAAGTAACAGCACGATTCTAAAACCCAGTAAGTGGCTGTAAATGACATATACTTTTCAGGTTAATTACTGCAAATGCACAGTGTGAGGTCTTTGAGGGTAGAGATCCTCTTTAAGCAGCAGGCGGACACACTGGGAGTCGACTGCTGGACTCTTGACTCGCTGCCTCTCAAACCCTCACCCCACTGACCCCAGCGGTGGGAGTTCAATAAGGGCCTCGGCGGACAAGATGAGTGGATTTGAGTTGAATTCATTTTATTTTATTTTCAGATCACAGCACTTCACTTTTGACAGATGAAAACTCGTCAGCCTGATAGAGGTCTTTCTCAAATGCAGCCTGTCCCTCGAGTCCAACCTTTGAGGAAAAGAAGCAACCTGCATTTACAGCAGCTTAAATTTGAAATCAAAACACTTTTATGACACACATATTTCATCCAACCAAAGGGAAGATGGACTGGACACGTCTGGAAAGCTCATGTTTCTACAAATAGATCTGGGATGGCCCAGCAGGCAGTATATGAACAGACATGACAGGATACAGTAAAAGTAGTTAGGAGTGGTAATGGACAATCCCTTCTGCATGGCCATTAGAGCTAAGAATATTATAATAAGTTTTATTTTGTATTTTTCAAAGGAAAGTTTAATGATCTGTGAAACAAGCCTCTGCAAAAGAAACCCAAGGACATGTTGGCAGATCAGAGGAAGAAATTTTAAGATGCGCTTTGATGTTCTTTTTTTTTTTTTTAACTTTGAAATTCACTGCAATGACCACTTCATTTTCTCTTTGCTGCCAGCTTTCATCTGTTTTACAACAGGAGGAACTACACTTCAGTCCCTCGTCACATGGAACAAATACATCGTCATTTAATGAAGTCATGTGCCTTATGAATCTACAACTGAAAATGAAAACACGGGCCTATTATATATGAAAGACACGAAATAATAATGCTAATCCTTTTAAAGTGGTGTACAAGTTGGAATGATTGATTTTTTTTTTGTGTGTGTTGTCCTGTGTCACAGCTACAGCTAGAAACAAAGTAATGTTAACTTTACTGAACATCCAGAGAGCTTTGAAACTGTTTTGAGAAAGAACTGACAGACGAACAAGTTACCCAAACACATAATAGAGATAAACAATATGAACATATAGGATAAACAATGTTAAATTATTTTATGACTTTTCATCATACATCTTATAAAATGATTAAGTGATGACGAGGACATAACACAAAACACATTTAAAAAAATATTATATTGTGTGCAGTATTTGACAATAGTGATTGTCCAGTGAATAGAGGGCAAAATGATGGTATGAACATCACAAACATAATTTTCTCTCCATGAACTCCATATTCTATTCTAGTGTGGGTTTCTAATGAATTTTTGTGGAAGCTCCAGCAAAACTTTTATGAATGAACATCAAGTTTAGATTGTTTTTTATTGTTATTTTTTTTTTCCCATGCTGAGAAACCGTCAAACTTTTCTATAAAACTGACATGGATGAAAGTGACCCAAAAAAAAAGAAGACTTAATCTGCAGATAAAGACCATGTGATACGATCAAAAGCCCCAGTTTGAAGTATGCAGATCTTCTGCTGTTATAATTAGCATTGTCTGAATGATTCACTGCTTGAGTTCCATACGGAGAAACTGACACCCATTCACTGCGATGGAAAGCACTGTAGCTGTTAGGATGTGAGGCTTTTTGCTTTGCGTTATTTATTCCCCCCCCCCCCTAGTTTGTGTCTTCTCCCGGCTGTTTTTCACTCTTTAGTTTTCAGTCCATGCAGCATATTTCAGGCCATGCTTAGATTGTCACACAAAAGGGAGTGTTTCTTCAAGGCACAGCGAGAGACGTGATAGTGAGCCATAATCGGATTACATTCATTTCTAGGAGAAAACAACCTAACGCCTAATGAAGAAATGATGAAAAAAAACAAAAACGACAAGTCATGACCCTCAGACCTGCTGTTGATTGATGTGATCTACACCTGTTGTTAAAAGTTATGTTGAGAATAAGGATACAAATGCAAACCTCATCTACGACACAGCAAACATGCAGTAGATTATCACACAGCGGGTGGATGCAGCTGAGGTTGTGGTACAGTCGGGTGCTGTTTGAGCTGTGATGTCGACAAATTTCAGTCGTATCAAAGACACGTTTGACCCACAAATGGATAAGAACTAATGATTTTGAGCCTCGGTGATAATATAGTTGATTCTTGCTGTATCTTCACAACAAAAACCCAAAACAGTTGCAAGATCGGGTTCAATAATCGGCCAAAAAACAAACAATCCCTACACTCATAGTCCCAAAATGGTACAATCCAGTATGTGCTTTTACATTTCCAGCAGCTTACGCAACCAAAAATAAACAAATAAATATACATATAGTATACTTTGTCATATATACAATCAAAAAACTGTATAATGAGGGGAGTTCTCAATTTTTTTCAGATGGGACAGCTCTGCAAACCTTTGACCAACCTCCAGCGGCTCCCGAACCCAAAGCACAATATCAATGACACCGAAAATACTGTAGCAAAAAATATCAAACTCAAATTGACAGTCGTTAGACACAGCTCCAGGTACGGTCGAGCTGCTTGTGCCTCCGTGGAGAGTGTACATACATCACAGTACATCTCCGAGTTACATTCGGCCCCTCCGTCTGTCTGCTCTCTCACTGCAGATGGCTTCACAACTAGCTGCCCTCACACTCAGCCTCTCCGAGCTCTGATGTAGAGAAACCAGATATCACCCCTGCCCGGACCACTCTGTCAGTCTGCCGGGGCAAGCCTGCTCACACCACCCACTCTGATGGGAACTTTCACCCTCGTTCATGTCCAAGTGGCGCCCGCGGACAGCGAATGTCTGATAGATACCTAAAAGCTCTTACGCCAACAGTTAGAGGAAAAAAAGGGGTGTTGGTGTCGGGGAGGGGGTCCCTGCTGTGGAGCATCCAATGGTAAAGCTAAAGATCTATACATATAATCTGTATCATCAGTGATGTATTAGGATTCATGCCCGTTAAATGTCTTGGCAAATGCGGTCCATGTAGTTAGATCTGGCTCTCCCCTGTCCGCTGTCAGGGGCTGAGGCAGCTCAGTTGGAGTCTGAGGTCAGTGGTCAAAATGCAGCACTGTAGCATTTAGCGACGTGAGTTCCTCAGGTGAAGGACAAGTGGAGATCAGCTGGAGGGATGTGGCGTTACTGGTAGCTATCAGGGCTGTCCATGAGCGGGCTGGAGCAGTAAGGCTCCGGGGGGTCTTGCAGCTCAGTCTCATGGGTCTGGGAGTGGTCCTCCTCCCCCACCGGACTGTGACTTGAACTCTGAGAACTGGCCATGGCGCCGTAGCTGTGGTGGGCAGGGGAGGGCATCGGGGTCAAAGCCAGTTCTGGCTCCAACAACACAGACGCCACAAACAGCTGAGGGAAGAAGATGAACACAAAGTTTATGTTTGTGCAGCGCAGTCAGTCAAACAGATCAGTCTAAGAGATGAAAGAATACTTTCACTTATTGTCAGCACATTTTCCACCCTATACTTAAACACAATATCTAAATAACAAGTGCATTGGTGTTTAACATCACAAAAACTGCAGAGGTTTATGAACGTTCAATTACACAAATAAAGAGACATCTATATAATTTATAAAGAGACATTACATAATATTTGATAAATATTTCAATAGATGCATTAGTATGAAAGCTAATATCTATTCACTCACTATTCACTTTCCTTCAATTTGGTTCAATACCAAGACTGGGTTGAAGAACCTTTTTTATTGGCTCAAAATTGCATCAGAATGTTACTATGTATACTTTTTTGTAAATCGGTATATTTAATGCAGTAAGCTGGTGAAATACACACACGACATACAGTACAGGCCAAAAGTTTGGACACACCTTCTCATTCAATGCGTTTTCTTTATTTTCATGACTATTTACATT